>SDVV010023039.1:0-12832 GCA_016164225.1 Gammarus roeselii | reverse complement strand
ATATAATAAATAGCACGAATCATCCTGGAAAATAAACATCATAGTAGAAATAACTCGAACTGTTGATTCAAACGGAAAAACTAACTCGTGACTACCCCCGTCGGTGCACAGCGTAATTACGTGCTGGTGCAAACAGCCTACCCCACCGACCCCACATACATAGTAGAGCTCCCCATCTGCACCTAACCCCCCGCCTGGTAGCGGTACCGAGAGCAGAACCAAGATAAACAACTAATCAGTTCGCTAATCAAAAAGTCAATCAACAAAGCGGGAATAGTTCGAGCCTTCTCCCCCACAGGGAGTGATGTCATCAAGCTGTTTCTTTCAACAGGACCCACCCCTCTTTTTCCACTTGCTGGTCACCCTGAGCAGACTGTGGCCGGTGTGAGAAGGCTGCAGCTGGCCTGAGCAGAAAGTGGCCGACCTGATATGACAGTTGCAGGCCTGAATAGACTTTAGCTAGCATGAGCAGACTGTAGCCGGCCTTAACAGACAGTAACTAGTCAGAGCAGACAGTAACTAGTCAGAGCAGACTGTAGCTGGCCAGAGCAGACTGTAGCTGGCCAGAGCAGACAGTAACTGGTCAGAGCAGACAGTAACTGATCAGAGCAAACAGTAACTGGTCAGAGCAAACAGTAACTGGTCAAAGCAAACAGTAACTGGTCAGAGCAAACAGTAACTGGTCAGAGCAAACAGTAACTGGTCAGAGCAGACAGTAACTGGTCAGAGCAGACTGTAGCTGGTCAGAGCAGACTGTAGCTGGTCAGAGCAGACTGCAGCTGGTCAAAGCAGACAGTAACTGGTCAGAGCAGACTGTAGCTGGCCAGAGTAGACAAGCACACAACAGCCTTCATGAACAGACTGTGGGCAGCCTGAGCAGATAGTGGTCAGCATGAGAAAATTCTGTTCAGCCTGAGCAGATTGTAGCCAGCCTTAGTAGATTGTAGCCAGCCTGAGCAGACAGCGGCCAGCCTGACCAGACTGCGGCCAGCCTGAGCAGACTGTAGCTGGCATGAGCAGACTGTGGCCGACCTGAACCCGCCGTGGTTGGGGTAAGCAGACAGTGGCTGGTCTGAGCAGACAGTGACAGGTCTGAGCAGACAGTGACAGGTCTGAACAGACAGTGACCGGTCGGAGCAGACAGTGACCGGTCGGAGCAGACAGTGACCGGTCAGAGCACAGTGCCCGGTCGGAGCAGACAGTGACCGGTCGGAGCAGACAGTGACCGGTCGGAGCAGACAGTGACAGGTCGGAGCAGACAGTGACAGGTCTGAGCAGACAGTAACAGGTCTGAGCAGACAGTAACAGGTCTGAGCAGACAGTAACAGGTCTGAGCAGGCAGTGACAGGTTTGAGCAGACAGTGACAGGTCTGAGCAGGAAGTGACCGGTCGGAGCAGACAGTGACCGGTCGGAGCAGACAGTGACCGGTCTGAGCAAACAGTGACAGGTCTGAGCAGACAGTGACAGGTCTGAGCAGACAGTACCAGGTCTGAGCAGGCAGTGACAGGTCTGAGCAGACAGTGACAAGTCTGAGCAGACAGTAACAGGTCTGAACAGGCAGTGACAGGTCTGAGCAGACCGTGACAGGTCTGAGCAGACAGTAACAGGTCTGAACAGGCAGTGACAGGTCTGAGCAGACCGTGACAGGTCTGAGCAGGCAGTTACAGGTCGGAGCAGACAGTGACATGTAGGAGCAGACAGTGGCAGGTATGAGCAGACAGTGACCGACCTGGGCATCTTGAGGCCAGCCTAAGCAGGCTGTGGCCAGCTCAAGCAGGCTGTGACCAGCATGAATAGACTGTGACCAGCCTGAGCAAACGGTGACCAGTTTGCGCAGGCAGTAAAGGTCTGAGCAGACTGTAGCCAGCATGAGCAGACTGTATTGGCGTGAGCAGACTGCCGGCCTGAGTAAACTATGCCGGCCTGAACATACTGTGCGGCATGAGCAGACTGTGCCGGCATGAGCAGACTGTGCCGGCCTGAGCGGGCTTTGGATCAGAAAGGCCGTGTTTTTGCGGCACATCACTCCAGGGCTGGCGGCGCAGCTCCTCTAACGGTAGAGTGGCTCATCTTCACCTGACACTCAGAGCGAAGAGAAGGCTGTGAGAACGGGCTGGTCTAAAACTGCCCTGCCCCCGCACAAAGTGTGCAGTGAGAACAGGCTGGTAGGAAACTGCCCTGCCCCCGCACAGTGTGGGCAGTGGGCAGTGTGCAGTGAGAACAGGCTGGTCTAAAACTGCCCTGCCCCCGCACAAAGTGTGCAGTGAGAACAGGCTGGTCTAAAACTGTCCTGCCCCCGCACAGTGTGGGCAGTGTGCAGTGAGTGAGAACAGGCTGGTCTAAAACTGCCCTGCTCCTGCACAGAGTGGGCAGTGAGAACAGGCTGGTCTAAAACTGCCCTGCTCCCGCACAGAGTGGGCAGTGAGAACAGGCTGGTCTGAAACTACCCTGCTCCCGCACAGAGTGGGCAGTGAGAACAGGCTGGTCTGAAACTGCCCTGCTCCCGCACAGAGTGTGCAGTGAGAACAGGCTGATCTGAAACTGCCCTGCTCCCGCACAGAGTGGGCAGTGAGAACAGGCTGGTCTGAAACTGCCCTGCTCCTGCACTGAGTGGGGAGTGGCCAATGATTTATAAGCGGGGAATACCCTCGACTGGTAGAGAAAATCCACTATATATCTACTTTATATTACTACCTTTCTTCTTTTCCCTGGTGGGGTAGATCATCATACCAACTCATAAGCGTTCTGTAAACTGGGGTATGAGACCTCATCCCTTGTGCGAGGGTCGGATACTCCTAATTCATGATTAGCTTCCTACGGCCCGTTGTAACGACATAGATCACATTATACCATAACTTATTTTTCTAACCTAATCAACGAGGTTAGTTGTTCGTCCTACTTAACGATTTTATTAAAACGAAAATGATCTGTTGTGTGTCACCGCATCCAGGGATTTGTGTGGAGTGCAGGTCTTCTCCTTTTTTTGCCAGATGCATGACAGTCCAGCACGCCGTATAGCGTCCAGACTCTACCGAAGCCTTGCACCCACCGCCCCAAGCAGCCTTATGATTCTGGCATTGAGGGCTCCAGCAGGAGGAAACACTAACCCTCGTTTCTCTCCATTACAAAACAATTGGTTTACAAACGACCATGTAACAAGCCTGATGATGTTATAAAAAAAAATCACATATAAATAAAATATTACTTAATGCTTCTACTTTCAATGCGAGAAAAATTTATCTCGATATTACGATGTCAAACTAACGTAATTCTGCTAAGGGGTGGGCGGGGCAAAGCTGGGTAGGATACCACATAGGACAAGACGGAAATACATACATCCACACATAGAACAATGCAGCTTGTCGGGAAGTTCATGACGAAACATCTTTCCCACATGATGAGGGGTGCCGCAATGAACGTTGGCAACATCAGGTCACCATCAGGTCACCATCAGGTCACCATCAGGTCACCATCAGGTCACCATCAGGTCAACAAGCAACCATGAATGGCTTCGAATGGCTTCGAACTCTCCAAGAGTAGGAAAGCATACACCCATTTTCGACGCGGCGAAAGTTACGCGACAAGTTAACTCATGATGAACAATATGCACAAAGCTGCTTTTGTTGGGACAGTTGGAAAAGAACTGCAACCACAGCCACATTAGTATCCATGACCATTTATGATAACAATAATTACCGCGCTTATCATTACAATTTCTCAAAAAATAAAGAATAAATTCATGTAAGCAAACGATTCTCGTACCCTGAACGAAGAAAGTAACGTCATTTCTATCGGAATTGAGTTCAATAAGTTGAAGAGGAAACCTCATTACGGACTTTCTTCTCTTTGTGCCCTGCAGCGAGAACTTGTTTTCCCCTCAACCGTGGGGTGATGCCATCGCGTGCAGGGGTTCTCCCCAACACCATTAGAGGGAACAGGGCAAACACACAATACAATGGGTAGTCAATGCTGTACATCTTTGCCTCCCGGTTTCTGTTATGGAGGAGCTCAGACCTGAGGCACAGCGGTTACCCAGCATGGTGACGCCTTTCAGCGTCAAGCGCGCCAAGAAGTGAAGTGGAAAAAACAAATACTAAGAATAATTGTACTGGAAATCTGGTTTAAAAACAGCTTGTATTCATTTGGACGATGGTTGAATAAGTGATAAGATGTCACAATAAAGATAACAGCCCTACAGTTTAGAATAGACATTACAGTTATAGAACGTTACGTTCCCCAAACAACAATTGTGCAATAAACCCATTAAAACATGTCAACTACAATGAAACATGAGGGAAAAATTCCCGAAGTGACAACACAAAGAAATTTCACCAAATCTAATTATCGTATTCGACGCAGCCTGTGACAAAACCAGTCGGGACACGCGCACATGAATAACTTCTTAATAGCCAGCACTTTAGTGAAAAATCAACCAAATTGAGAGCGGGGCCCGTGTGTGGTCACAATATTACACGCTCTTCAATATTGCCTGGTTCTGCTCTTCAATGTCAATTAAACCAGCATACCGGCATTAGCCGCCACATCCATGCGACCCCTTGACCCTCCCCCCGCCTCCGAACGAGTAAGCGGCCCCAATGAGAGCGGCTGAGACGGGCCCTTAACACGCTCACAGCGGGTCATGATAGCGACGGTGCGGCACAGCGGGGTAGGAAACGGGTCAAGGCAGTTAAAGGGTGCGTGGCTGACAAGAACAGCCTGGGCGTGGCACTGTGTCGTGCACGGCCTAAGCAGTAGTGTGGCACTGCAGGGCATCAGCAGCTCTGCACCACGAAGTGGGGCAAGGATGGGGGTGGCGGTGGGCCATTTTCTGTGGTGGCGCATTGCCACGAAGGTTCTCACCAGAGGGGCAAGTCACGACCGGTTTTATATGGTACCAAAATTAAACTTACGATTCGACACAGAAACGCGGCACTTTAAACAATTTCCTTTAAACGTGGTGACATTGGCGATGTAAAGGTCGCACAGGGTAGCTATTACAATGAAAATTGAACGTGGACACACAGGCACGTCTCAAATATAGAACACAAGTCTAAATCTGCACGGTGGGAAAGAGGATGACGATCTGAATGTAGACAGTTTGAGAAAAGCGAACGTTTAGTGCATGATCCTTCCAGTCGACATCCTAGCGCGCTACCGCTACGGGGCGCCTAGTGCGTGCATATCAAGTCAGGATCTGAAAGACAGCATCAGTTGCAGTATTTACTTGGACGACATTGCATACTTGAACAGCACTGTGTGCTGGAACGATACGGCCTGCCTGGACGTTTGCTTGCACAACAGAGAATGTTTGCGCGACATTGAGTTCTTGTGTGACAATGTGTGCTTGCATGACATTGTGTGCTTGAACGCCAAGGGCCCATTTGAGGCCTGAAAGACCATTCAGCAGAGGCAATCTTACCAATTCTTTGTACAACTATAGCGTAACGCCAAATTTAACCAATTTGAATATTTTAAGAAAAAATAAGATAGAATAAGTTAGAAGCCGAGAATAACATTGGGTTGCTTTGATGTCGTCTGTCTTGCGATGGGCACCCTGGACATCACACGTACGGGCACTGGGGACATGTGCATTATTGACGTCACACGTATGGGCACTGGTGACATGTGTACTATGGTCGTCACACGAAGGGCACTGGTGACATGAGCAATATGGTCGTCAAACGAATGGCACTGGTGACATGAGCAATATGGTCGTCAAACGAATGGCATTGGTGACATGAGTAATATGGTCGTCACACGAAGGGCACTGGTGACATGAGCAATATGGTCGTCAAACGAATGGCACTGGTGACATGAGCAATATGGTCGTCAAACGAAGGGCACTGGTGACATGTGTACTATGGTCGTCACACGAAGGGCACTGGTGACATGAGCAATGTGGTCGTCAAACGAATGGCACTGGTGACATGAGCAATATGGTCGTCAAACGAATGGCACTGGTGACATGAGCAATATGGTCGTCAAACGAATGGCACTGGTGACATGTGTACTATGGTCGTCACACGAAGGGCACTGGTGACATGAGCAATATGGTCGTCAAACGAATGGCACTGGTGACATGAGCAATATGGTCGTCAAACGAATGGCACTGGTGACATGAGTAATATGGTCGTCACACGAAGGGCACTGGTGACATGAGCAATATGGTCGTCAAACGAATGGCACTGGTGACATGAGCAATATGGTCGTCACACGAATGGTCACTGGTGACACGGGCACTGTGGACGCCACACGTATGGGCACTAGTGACATGGACATTATGGTCGCCCCTTGTATGGTTACTGGAGACACGGGCACTGTGGACGCCACACGTATGGGCACTAGTAACATGGACATTATGGTCGCCACTCATATGGTTACTGGAGACACGGGCACTGTGGACGCCACGCGTATGGGCACTAGTGACATGGACATTATGGTCGCCACTCATATGGTTACTGGAGACACGGGCACTGTGGCCGCCACACGTATGGGCACTAGTGACATGGACATTATGGTCGCCAGTCGTATGGTTACTGGAGACACGGGCACTGTGGGCGCCACACGTATGGGCACTAGTGACATGGACATTATGGTCGCAACTCGTATGGTTACTGGAGACACGGGCTCTGTGGACGCCACACGTATGGGCACTAGTGACATGGACATTATGGTCGCAACTCGTATGGTTACTAGAGACACGGGCACTGGACGCCACACGTATGGGCACTAGTGACATGGACATTATGGTCGTCACTCATATGGTTACTGGAGACACGGGCACTGAGGACGCCACACGTATTGTCGCTGATGACAATCACGTCATCATTTAAACTCTCCGCCGTCTCCGTCACCCATTTTTAACTGGGTACAATCTCCAACCTTGCAAGATACAGTTGTACGTCTGTACGTAAAAGCTTGCACAAACGTGTTCATGTAGACGGTCACATTGTTCGGAGAGAGCACAGCATAGACATGGCAGAGGCAGGAGAAGACCCAGTCCTGCAGAGGGCAGCCCCATCCTCCCATGCGAGGCGATGGGGCAGAGAGTGTCGGTGACCTCGCAACACTCGGCACAATCGTTATTAGAAACTGCCCTCAGCCTTGGCAGAGGCAGACGTCGTTACGACATCTTCATGTGCACATTGAAGTTCACATTGACGTGCACGTTCATGAGCATATTGATGTGCATATTGAAGTTCACATTGATGTGCACGTTCATAAGCGTATTGATGTGCATATTTATAAGCATTTTGATGTCCATATTGATGTGTCTATCAATGTGCATATTTATGGGAGTATTAATCTGCATATTGGTGTGCATATTGGTGTGGATGCTGATGAGCATATTGATGTGCCTAGCCGAGAAGGGCCCTCTTCCAGGGGCAATAACGAATTAGAATAATCATGTACTCCATAGCACTGTCAAGTGGCATTGTGCATTCATGTAATTTATTTAGCCATATTTCGCACATGTACAGTTACATGCAACAGTCATGCACCACGGTGGGCTGTTACCTTCAAAAAATTTATTTTTAGACCAGCTACTTTTTTTTCACTTTAAATTCCCTTTTAACTCAGCAACACTTCTGAAATAAATTTAAACTCATAACTCATGGGTATTTTCAGTGGGAAAATACCCATTCCTAACACACAGGTCGAACTGAAAGGTCTACCAGTTGAACAAGGAGCAAAAACAAATAATCGGTGCAATAGTAGACCAGAGACCTAACTGGAAAGATCCCGTCTCGTTTGTTGCCGAGAAATTATCCAAATCGTGTGGCATCCTTCATAAAATATTAAATTGCCTAACAACTGCTGCATATTGTATACACGTGTATGCTTCTATCAATAAATAAACCTAATACCTATCATTCATAGTCGAAAGCGTGACATTAGAACTCAATCCCATGTTTGGAGATGTGACCACACATTGCCTCTCTTTTATCAATGGAATAGTCTCCCAGTGTAACATCATTAACTTTTCCGCTACAATGTTCGTTTACAAAGCTTTGAATTAATCACCTTGCATTTATAATGATTTTTCAGAAGTAATAGCCCACTGTATAATCATCGTAACAATTCGTATTTGTGAATTCGCTGAAACCCAACACAGTTCCAACCATTCTTCTAAATACAGGCAGTTAAAACTTGAAATTTGATTGCTATAGATATAAATACGAATAGCAGCGTAGTTACCTTCAAACGTAACCTAAAAGGACGAGTAGCAGCGTCAGAGGCAGCGGCCTCCTTCGCACAGTTACGGGTGGTTCAGTCCGCCCTTCCCCTCATTGGCACCTCTAATACCGCTATACCAACAGCCTCCACTTTAGCTCAATCGGGTTATTTTATTGTGCAAGCTAGCGAAATAGATCCAGATAATTACAAAAACTAATGTCATAAATACAGGAGCACTAATACCAGAAAGAAAAACCCAATTTCGTGTTCCAACTGACGCAAATATTATCATTTGTCATGCGTAAAAATGAAGCTCTCAAAGCCAGAAACGCCGAGTCCTGGCATTGCTCTCGCTGTGGCGGAGTCCCGACGACCCAACCTTCAGAATCATCAAGCGAGCAAGGTTCAATTGACTTCGACACCTACATTGGCAAATGTAAGCGCTACATCAAGGTTTTAAACAAGATCCCGAAATAAGTGAGCATTCTAGTGGCAGAAGCACTTGATTCACTCTTAAGTGACTGCATTCGAGAACGAACTCCCTCGCATGGGCCCGGCTCATGGCATTCAGCTTTTGGGGTCTGCGGTGTCCCAACCCTAACTTTTCCGACGCTAAGCAGCCCTCGCTAACTTCACTTGTACACCTCCAAGTGCGGGAATACATGAACAGATGGAACTTGCCAGTATTGCCCTGTTGGGAGCTGGTCGATCAAACCACCGCTATTACTGTCATACAAAACTCAGACGAAAGATTGAAGGCAACAGTAAATGCGAAGTTTGCCGATTTCGACCGTCGAGGGGCCGTTCGGGTAGCTCCTTTCTGCCACATTCTGCCCAGAAACTTTGCAAGATTTTTGTGATAAGCATCAGGACAGCCCGGCGGATATCTCACTTCCAGCACCTCCCAACGATGACCTTGCATCTCCGGTTATCGCTACCGTCGACGAGTTTATGAAGGCAAAGAAGACTTTTCCACGTGGTTCCGGTGCCGGTCCGGATGGCCTCAGACCCGGTCACCTTGAGTCACTCCTGAAGAAAAATGCTGACGGTACCGGAGTCCGTCTTGCCTCAACTCTCACAGAATTTGTCAACAACAAGTCACTTCAGGGGGAAATCCCTCCTTTTGCCATAAAGGTCTTATATGGTGCCTCACTTTGCGCCCTTTTTAAAAAACACGGCGGTATCCGACCCATTGCCGTCGGCAACACCCTCCGGCGATTAGCCACAAAGGCTGGTTGTGCCTCGTTAGCTAATCGTTTGGGCACTCAATTGCGTCCAGTTCAACTAGGGTTTGCCACCAAAGGAGGCTGCAAAGCGGCAGTGCATGCCACGCGCAGTTACATCGCTAACGCCCAACCAGATCGCGTCGTTCTTAAATTGTATTTAAAGAACGCGTTCAATTGTATCCGGCGCGATGTCTTCTTGCAAGCTTCCCGTGAACGCACTCCCAGTATGTACCGACTTCTTTGGCAAGCATATTCGGAGCATTCTTTGTTGTTTTTTGGCGATGAGAAAATCCACTCTGCAACTGGTATCCAACAGGGAGACCCCATGGGGCCCGCTCTCTTTCCCCTCGGTGTCGACCTAATTGCGTGAAGTGCAGTTTCAGAATTGAAAATTTGATAATTGAATGACGTCAGGTTTGGAGGGGAGCCGGATATTGTTCTAACGGACTTCCGTGACCTGCGAGCAAAGCTAAACCAAATTGACTTGGATGTTAACGGGCAAAAATGCGAGTTGATCCACGTTAGCAGTTCGGACACGGCGTCCAGGGAGATCACAGAGACTCTTTTCCGCGAGGTCATCCCTGACATCAAAATTGCGCCTGCTGAACGTGGCGTACTCTCCCAGTCAGTTCTGGGGGCTTAGGCATTCTCAAGGCGCAGGATATCGCCCTGCCCAGCTTCATCTCATCTCTGCACTCGGTCGGTCCCTTAGTCGAAGCCCTCCTGTCAAACGTTAACGTTTTGGCGCAGACAAACGAACTTCCGGAAGCAGTGCTGGCATGGAAAGCTGGGCATGGTGATGAAGCGATCGCACCAGAGGGGGGCTGCTGCACTATCCAGAAGTCATGGGACAGGGAAGGAGTAAGGGTAACTTTGGACGGTTTACATGAGGCACAAGATCCCAAAGCTGAGGCTCGTCTCCTGGCTGCTTCTTGTTACGATACCGGTTCTTGGCTGGGAGTAATTCCTGCCGCCCCTCTGGGTACTTTATTGGACCCTGACTCGCTTTGAATTGCTCTTGCGCTCAGAGTGGGTGCGCCGGTATGTTATCCGCAGCTCTGCCGCTGCGCTCAGCGTATGGATGAGTCCGGCACTCACGCGCTCTCGTGCCTTTACAGCGGAGGTCGTCATCCCAGACATTTGGCTCTGAATGACATAATTGAACGAGCGCTACGCAAGGTCCGCCTTGGTACGATCCGCGAGCCCGGCATCGATCGAGGCGACGGTAAGCGACCAGAAGGCTTTACAGTCTTTCCCTTCTTTAGAGGGAAAAACCTTTGTTGGGATTGCACCTGCGTGGACACCTTCGCGACGAGTCACTTGCCTGGCACTTCCGTTGTTATTCTTGCAAAAATAAAAATTACTTGTCCTCATTATCAACAGTAACTCAATACTATACAAACTAACCATAATACAAAACTGCCGTTCACTACCTTGTGCAGTAATGCATTTTACTTGTTTTTTTTCATCAATTATTCATAGCTGACAGTCATTGATTTGTTAAAATATATGTAGCTACCAGACTTTGGACCTGGTTATTCCCAGGGTGTGGTTCAATATCTTCGTGGATCTTCTCAATTTCTTAAAGAAGATTATGTGTTAATTATCTAGTATTTGTTCACTCTTCCACTCATTAAAATGTCTTTTCATGTGTATGTGTAACATTTCAAGTTAACTACGGGTTTATTTTCAAAATTTGTGTTTACGTAGCCAAACATTATGTGAGTAAATGTATTATACAAACTCGTGCTGGATATTTTCTGCTCTCAGTCTTCTTATTCAATGTCAGTTTAAACGGAAAATTGTCGTCATTAAGTGAATGTCAGCAGAACTTACTCAATCACGTATTTTTTTATTAGTCCATTATAACGTTGTCTTGAAACATTGAGCAATGAAGAATAGGAAGTGTCCTCCAGCAATGTCCACAGATTGATGGGAAGTAGAGGTAAATTTACTCACAACCCTAGTTATAAGTTAATATGAAGAATATCTAAATAGCAAACGTTGTCTTCACAACAGCTCTCGCCGACAAAATCTTAGAACATATCACCTGCGTATTCTGATATTCTAGTAAACGTTCAACCCGTTAGTCTACCTAAATAAATCTTAAATCCTCGTAAATCCTTCAATCCTAAGTAAATATTATCAAACAATAGGGGGCTACCAAAGTTTGCTAAGGCTGCTCGACTTTTGCATGGGTTTGCACATCGGTTTCAATCATTATAATATTGTCTCACCAAACCAGAACGAACAAAGCAGTTTATGGTCCAAAAAGATCGAGAGAGAGGATGGCCACAAATGCAACCCATTACGAATATTGCAGCAACAGTCACTCCAAGCGCGACGCACGACCGCATCGCGCTTGACTCTTCATGGGACCGATGCAAACAGTCTAGTCTAACTAAAATAGTAACTGCCAAATAACGCGAATTAAACATTATAAAAATAAGGCAAAAAAACTCACAGCAGTCGCAATAAGTGTTGGAACCCACAGAGTATCGGTGTCCAATATCATGCACTACTCTCGCGTCTATAACCAACATCAACATGTATGTACCCTTACAAACTGCACTGTCGAAACCCCAATAAAAAAAAACGAGGATCCTTCAAGAGGCAGATGGAAAACGCGATTAAAGGAGGCAAGTGGGGAACACAGAGTAGCTTGACACTCAAGAAAGTTCACGACAGCTAGACGCAATCTACTCCTCTGTGTTGCAGGTTGATATTCGGTGTTCGGTAACTGGAAGACAAGAAAGAATCTCAACGGATGACTTACCTTGTGCTATTGTTGCATGCGAATGGCAACCAGAGCTATAGCAGTGTTTCGAATAGACTGCGCCTGGCCCCTTGCAGCATCCGACTACTCTGCATTTACCCTATCAGGCTCTGGTAGGGTACATGCCCTTAACAGCGGAATGATGTTGGTACTGTTTGATTGTGCTGTTAGAGGGAAGAACAGTACACATTTTTGTCCCCAGAGGATCCAGTTGCCGTGGGCGGAGCTACCGTTTACTGCCTCCAATGGATTGTTACAGGCCATTGGAGTGTTACAGTTTGAGGTGATCGTGATTTTTCTCCTCCCCCCGTAGAAACGAAGAGCAACAAAATAGATACTGTAGATCTTCGAAGCCTTCACATGTAACTATTCAGCTAGCAAGTTCAGGACGGGAGATAAAATAGGCAGATAAGACTAACCCTTCAGCGGCAGGGACACAAGATTGTGGTCTGAGCTTAGGAGTCGGAGTACAAGATAATGACCGTTTGAAGGCGATAAATGAATCAAACCATTGCTTCACATCACAAGGGAGTGGGTGGCAACGATACTCCAGTCGGTATTCCAATTGACAAAATATGCAAACCAGTTTGCAAAACGTGTGATTCTAACAGCGTGCAGGTAATTGAAATGGAACTCTGGACCACATAGAGA
>SDVV010023038.1:0-12833 GCA_016164225.1 Gammarus roeselii | reverse complement strand
ATCAATGATCGTCGAGCCCTACGGGGGAGCCTATTATGACTCACGTTGAGGCTCTGGTGGAAATGAGGACCAAATCAAATCAAATCAAATCCAGAGTGTCACACTGAAACTAATCTGCAAGAAAGGAAGACGAACCACTCTGAAGTTCCTTATCGACAGGAGACCTGAACCAGGTCGTAATCGACGACACAAATGAACGCGTCACGAAGTTGGACGCGAATATAACCGGAATGCAGAATACCCTGGGCAAGATAGGCAGAATGATGGGCCTACCCGAGCTGGAGACTGAGGACTGCTCGGCCCCCTCCAGTGAAGTCGGCGAACGCCTCACTAAATTCGAGAACCTTTGTGCAACTATGAATACCCGACTGGAAGAGCTGGTGAAGAAGATAGAGACGAGAGAACCCGTAACCTGTTCGTGTGCTTCCGCCTATGACCTCCCCGATAACATCGCTCTCCTCCCAGCCGAAACTCGTAACGCCCAAACACCGAAAAACGCAAAGACGAGACAATACACACGATTTGATGACCACAACCTATTCAACAACGGCCCTAAATTCCCCGAACACTTGAAAATGACATTCGATGTCAATGACAGACCGGATATTTGCCCATATAAAATAAACTGCGAGAAGAACTAGGCTCCATGACTGGCCGTCCAATTCTCAACATCACCGCCACCGGTGACGGAAGCTTCACCATCAAAGTAGACAAAACTTCAAAGTGACGCTATACTCACCAAAACAGAAATGCAAGAAGCCTCGCAAAATCATACCATACCCAACTTTTTCCATGAGTTCAGGCCTGATTTACATCGAGGGTCTCCCGAGTGATGAAGCCGACGAAATCATCACCGGACTCGTCCAATGCGAGGAATGTATTGTTGAAGCGAAAATTGCACCAAGGAAGAAACACCATCACGACCCTTCTGCTTTAATTTAATTGCCCCACCCCACCTAACTACATAGACATACCTTTCTTTGATGCCAAAACCAAGGTTACACCCTTCAAAAGACGTCCGATGCGATGCTATACATGTCAGAAATACAGACACACGAGCCGAGATTGTCACGGTGAAAAACGATGCTCACACTGCTCCCAAGACGACCACGTTAAACGAGACGATCCCTTGTCGTGCCCATCCAAAGAACCTCGCTGCTTCTATTGCAAATTAAACGGCCACCCTACGGAACACGAAGACTGCCCCTAGGACAAGACTGAGAAGTAGATCCTGCAATACCTAACTGAGCACAAAGTCGGGCAACGAGAGGCTGCGGCCGCGATTGGTTCCACCCAGGAAAGAAGATCAGCATCATTACCTACCCACTTCCTCATAACGCTTGTAGATAGCGGTGCAAACAAAGTTGCTCCCTCAATGAACCCATTCACCATGATGAACTCGCTCTCCAAACAACTGGGAGGCAGACCGATAAACATAAACCGACAGGGAAAGAAGTATCTGGCCCACGTTGTAAATATCGAGCAAAATAACGCTATACAAAGGATTAACAAATAGACAAACACAATGTGACTGTCGAAGTACATCAGATCTTCGATGCTACAAGACTAATTATATACACTTCCAACTACACTCCTAGAACTGTCCTAAGGGCTTTTGCAGCAGGTTTAGCAAAGGATTATGGAGTCACCAACGTTTCCCTAGCAAAATGGATTAAACCACATAACATCCACACCACCGCATATCAAATCCCTTTCCCAGGACGTGACACCGGAATTCATAGCAATCCCGGGCGAACAAGGAAAAACAAAAACTTACACATTGGCGACATGGCCTGCAATGTGCAAAAAAATGTCTGGAATACTGACACGTCATCAAATACTGCAAGCCATACTTACCCCAACGCTGTAAGAGGTGCGCCGGCGAGCATGACCGAAGCACAGTCAGCCAACCTAAGATACCACTGCTCATGCCCTTCATGAGGCAGGCGACCGCGACTGCCCGAAGCAGATGGACCAACAAGCTATGACAATCATACAAAATGACCGCAGAGTCACACAAAAAACAAGCCATCCAAATCTTTTACGACGAAAACCCAAACTGCCGTAAATTAAATTACGTCATAGCAGTTTGATCCACTACTAAGTCTACCCCACCAGACAACACTCGCGTACCGTTAACACAAACTATTACCATGACCCCAACACCCCTCTCCAATACTAACAATACCACAACCAGCCCAGCGACCGCCCTCGTAATAGAGGCGGCGTCCCAAGCAATGAATCCACCAGTGCCCAGGAGAGCAATGCTATGGATGCTGCCCAATAACCCGAAAATCAAAAGGTCAAGAGACAAAGGGTCTTCCGACGACGACCGCGGGGTACGCGACACCCTCTTGCCACGAAGCAAAAAGATTAGCAGCATCCCACAAACCACAGCTCGCCTCGATCAAAGCGTTGACTGACTTCTGACCGTCCTAACTGCAACCGCACCCAGTGAAAACCTAATTGAGGTATTCAACCCCTCAGCTAACATGTCCAACTCAAGAACATCTCACAAGTGACAACGACCATCGCCTGCGCGAGGATGCGTTGAAAATCTTCAACAAAGAACCGATACGCGAAATCACTGACCTACCATGCATCGCACTCGACTCAAATATCCCAACGACTACTGCTCAGCCCATCATAATGTTTTAAAAACCCTCCATAGAAGAGAAACGCGCTCGCTCATGAAGCAAACACAAAGATCGTACTCCCTCGTCCTCCTCCTCCTCCTCCTACATTGGACACCGGAATGACGCTGTTCAGAGAAATAATACGATCGCGCATGGGCTACGGAGCCGTTGTCTACGGATCTGCAGTCAAAACTACTCTCGACCATCGCAAACAATGCTTTGCGTATCACAACCGGCGCGTTCCGCTCCACTCCAATCGAATCCCTTAACGTGCTCGCTCACGAACTTCCACTTCCGCTCCGGCGGACGAACTTTCACTACAATACTATTTTAAAACTATAAGTTTAATCAACAACCCAGCAATCAGCCACATCACCAACATATCCGATAAGGCCCTTTTTGCGGGTAAAAAGAATATATGCCCACCGTTTTCCCTACGTGTGGACAACCTGCTGACCTCGCTCAAAATCAAGCGTAAAGCTATTAAGCCTTCATTTTCCTACCGAATCCTTCAAATTAACACACCAACATGGATGATCAACCTACCACCGTTCAACCTAGACCTGCAAATGTACCCTAAAGCAACTACTCCAACCAACGCGTACCGGCAGGAATTCCTAAGACTACTCGAGGAAGAATATTTAGAGCACCGCCACATTTACACTGACGGCTCCAAAACCGCCGACGAAGTGGAAGCCGCCGCTGTGTGCAGAGACACCCCACTCCCGGCCACCCTCCCACAAGAGGCCTCCGTGTTCTCTGCGGAGCTTCGTGCACTCAAACTAGCCATCTCTATTGCAAGAACACATCGCTTCCCCAAATACGTCGTATTCTCAGACAGTCTTGAGTGTCCTCACCCAGCTTGAAACACAGCACTACGAACATCCAGTTCTACGTAAAATGCAGCCGATCTCTTTGTGATGACCGAGACGGGTCAGGCAGTGGAATTCTGCTGGATCCCCGGGCACGCGGGAATAAGAGGAAACGAACTTGCGGACTCGCTTGCTAAACTGGCATCTACTCACCATGAACATTTTTTTGCAATACATTACCGGGACTGGTTCCCTATCATCAACTCCCATATAACATCTCGATGGGATGAAATGTGGCAGCAGAGTGGTCAAAAAATGCTTTCAGTCAAACCCTCAGTCGGAGAATGGGAAACAAGGTTCACAAACAGAAAAGACCAAGTGTTCATCAACCGCTTGTGCACGGGACACACGTAGATAACTCACAGCCACCTGATGGATGTCGACATAGGACCAAACGCGCCACCTTGCCCCAGTTGCCACCAAGTGGCTATCAGCGTGAAACACTTACTGATGGATTGCAACGCACTCGAGGCAGCCCGACGAGCGTTCCTAGATCCCCCGTGCAACTTACAAAGCCTACTCACGGACCCAACCTACAGTAAAAAGCTTATCGCTTTCGGAAAACACACCGGACTATACGAAGCTGTCTAAACCTCTAACACCTGAGTAAATGTGGTGGTCTCTCCACCTCATTACGCACAGAAAGATCAACAACACATTTTACGAAGATACGCATTAACTCTATACTCTCTCGTACGCGCTAGTACGCGAATATGCCACAATGAAAATATGTACTGACTTCATCTTGACAAAACTAATATTATCGCACGCGAGGCCGTGCGGACTTACCTGAATCAACGACGGTCGCGCCCTACGGGGGAGCCTCTGGTGGAAATGAGGCCCAAATCAAAGCAAATCTGTTTGCATGCTAGTGAAACCACGCACCAAGCAAAGGTTCCAGTTGGAACCTTTGCTAAATGGAACTCGGTTGGATTATGTAGACGGTTTTCCCCACTTAGGGCACTTAATAACAAACAACCACTGTGACAATGCTGATATCTCTAAGCAGCTTCGGAAATTAAACGCGGTTGGCAATCAGCTAGTAAGGAAATTTAACTTCTGCACGACAGGTGTTAAAATACAGCGCTTTAAAACCTATTGCTACACTATCTACTGCAACTCAATGTGGTGTAAATTTACACGAGTCACTATCAGTAAACCGATGAGTTGCATACATGATATTTTCCGGAGGTCGATTGGTGTGCTTAGAAGAACGAGTGCTAGCTTTGTATTTGCTGCATATGATATTGACTCTTGATGTGCGAGCTAAAAAAAGTGCATATGGCCCCCAGGAGCGTATTACAAATTCTAATAACCCCTTCCTGGAGGCTTCATGCAATAGTGAGTGATAGGAGGCTTCTTTGTATGCGCGTGGATATCTGGCTTGGAAACGTCGCTGATATGTTGGCTGACAGGTGGTTAAGTGCATTAGGCTTACCTTTCTAACCTTGAGTTTTGGTCTATACATATTCATGTGGGATAGGACATACAATTTATCCCGTCGCGCTTATCACTAACTCAACTTATGAATCTATGTCGCGTATTTCATCCCTACTCTCCTTGTTTCCACGTGTTCTTTGGTGCGTAATTTGAATGTATGGCTAGGAATGCTGTCAAACTCGTTCTTTGTGATTATTATTGTACCATTGAGTGCTTCAATAAAGCCTATCATTATTGTTTGAGGCAAGATTTAATTATAGGGCTCAGCTCCACCGGAGCTCTGACGTAAGTCTAAGATTAAGGTGCTCATCTAAGCAGGAGCTCTGGCGCGAGCCTGTGAAGTTTCTCGTACGACGCATGCAAAAAAAAATGAGCAGCTGCAAACGAGGCAATCGGAAGCATCAGGGAACGCGAGCTGGACTTCGACGATGATTGATGTAATGCGAAAATCGCACTCTAACCATTAAAACAGGTAGACTTAAAAATGGCGTTCTCGAAGGAGCAAACTAAGACTGACGTCTGGTTCGTATTGGCCATGGTAAAGAATTTCCTCAACGCTTGTGTAATCAATTCAACAAAAGAAAGCTTGCAGAGGTTCCATGTAAAACTAACAATAATGAGCATATCAAACTCAAGAAATAATAAACAGGTGGTTAGTTAAATTGCACCACGGGTTAGAATTAATATACTAAATTGCGGCTTTTCAAAGGTCGAGTAACTATCGATTTGATTTGGGCCTCATTTCCACCAGAGCCTCAACGTGAGTCATAATAGGCTCCCCCGTAAGTAACTATCGAGACTCCGTTAATAGTTACTCTTGAACAGCATTTGTCTACTCTGGTCAACTATGAAATTCAATAAAATGAGCATGGTAATACAAAACAGCTGAAGCAAACCTGTCATGAGTAGTTCCAGGGCAGATAACCTTACTTAGGCGTACATGTTGCTAACCCTTGGGGCGAATGTACAACAGCGTAAGAAAATCAGTTTATGCTGTCTGTAATTGGAAAAACAATCGATTTTTCAAACGTGGAATTAAACTTTAAATAGAAATTTCTTACGGTGTCAATGTAATCAAAGCTTTTAATTGGGTAATATTAAATTTCTGAAGAGTTCAAATATTGAGCGGCAAATGAACATCTGAGATTTTACTTAGTTTACAATCATAAACTAATTTTCTTTCGCTACTGTACATTTATCCAATCCCACGACGCAAACGTACTTATTAATCAAGGGTACGTTGTCCAAACCCGCGGGGCTAATATATATCTATATATATATATATATATATTAAATAGGCTAACCGATCATTCACACTGGTTCCCGAACCATTAAGCCTGTAATTGGCCCACGGAAAAGTAAGTTTTTAAATCAAACAGTGAAGCTCTATGGTGATAGTAGTTTCCTGTTTTCCAAGCATTAATGGCAAGTCACAAGCCAGTTCTTTTCAATACCAAATGTGAAATGGAGATTTTCAAATTTCGAACACGAAATTTCAAAGCCGATCGCAAAACAAGCTGATTAAGCAAGGCTATTCAATGCCATCAATTAGGTTTGTTACAGTATCAGACAAAGGCTTTTCAGTGCCAAGACAGTGCTCTATCAGTTATGTACAAGATAAATAAAACAAAATATAATTGTCGTTCCACCTTATAATTTTACGATTAAACATATCAGGTACATATTTGAGTTAAATTAAATATTATACTAGGGATGATGATGATAACATACAATGAATGAAAAGAGATATTTACAATGAAGCTATTGACGTATACTCAATTACTTCTTGGCCGGGGCCTTCTTGGCAGCGGGCTTCTTTGCCTTCTTGGCCGCGGGCTTCTTGGCGGGAGACTTAGCAGCCTTCTTGGCAGCAGCGGGCTTCTTCGTGGCCTTCTTGGGAGACTTGGCAGCCTTCTTGGCGGCGGGCTTCTTCGCAGCCTTCTTGGGAGACTTGGCAGCCTTCTTGGCGGCGGGCTTCTTCGCAGCCTTCTTAGGCTTGGCAGCCTTCTCGGCGTTCTTGAAGGATCCAGAAGCACCGGTTCCCTTCACTTGCTTCAAATCGCCTGCTGCAACGCCTCTCTTCAGAGCAACGCGGACGTGAGGTCCAACGCTCTTCTCATCAACCTTGTAGTTGGCGACGATATACTTCTTGATGGCACTGCCAGAGCTCCCTTTGCGATCCTTCAACGAAGTGATGGCGGCAGCAATCATCTCGGTGTACTTGGGATGAGCAGCAGGCTTCTTGGGGGCAGCAGCCTTCTTCGCCTTGACGATCTTCTTTGCAGGAGCAGGAGCAGCAGCGTCAGCCATTGTGGTGGAGTTGATAAGGAGCGAGAGAGCTTAGGTGCGTCTAGTACGAGGTACGAGCAGGTAATGAATTTTCTCCCCGAATTGGGTTGGTTATATACTCGGCGGGTGAACGATAACGTAACGTGGTAGCGTCGCGAGTCTGGTGCTCTATTCAGCAACTGCAGTGGACGTATTTGTGTTTGACGAGTCCTTTAAGAGGACTATTATCTCCAACAACAGTATGAAAATCAGTTTTTTTTATCAAACTGCATTAAAGAATAAATATTTCTCTTTTGATTGATATGTTACTCAATGTATATTTGCGCATACTTGCTTAGTGATGAGTGAAAATGTTGGTAAGAAATCGACAGAATGTTTACACTCCTGTATATATGATGAAAATTTACAGCTGAACAAAGAGTGAACAGTATATTTTTTCATCTCAAAATAAACACTGAACTATTTTCTAAGTGCTTATGTAAAAAAAAATTCAATTGTTTGTGAAGTTAGTTATTTATATGTATTTGATTAGAGCACAGTAACACAGCTAAGGCGGCAGTTCCGTCTGCTAAACAAGAACACTTGAGTACCAGTTCCACGTTCTATAAACGTTACATTGTTGTTAATTCTACTTAGAACTAAAGTTATTTCTACGAGATGTCAATAACGAAGTGATATGTGAGAAATGTATTCTCTATATGACTCATGTTGGAGAACATGCGTGCCCGTTGCATGCTGGTCAGTTTGCTAATACGAATGGTCAATTGGTGTTCGTAGTGATCTTGGCATAACTTCCTTTACGGGTCATTTGAGAAATAATGGTTATTGACAGTTCATTTAATGCAATTAAAAAATTCATACACCATTTTCATATTATGTGGGGTGGCTATATTTCCGTAATTTCCATACATAGACATTCTACGTGTATAACCTGGGCAAGCGCTGGCTAGAATTTGGTATCATATGAAGAAGGCTCAAACATGTCGCTAATTCAATTTTGACGGAGGATTGATCGAATGAAGTTATAGATTTCAGTTGATAATTCACTTAAGACGTACAACAGAGAAGTAAAGTTAATTGCAGTTCAAGTTGGTTAAAATTTGGATTAGAAAAATGTGGTACTCGATCATTCAAACTTGTGGTGACAAAGCTGAAGGCGACAGTCATTTTTCAATTATCTAACTTCTGAACGTAAAATATTACGTTACAATATTATATACTTCCACAGTAGATGATCTTGAGAGTATAACTTTTTGTCGTATCGCGTAGACTGTTCGCTATTTCATGATTGTTTGTGTTGGCTGGCAGTTTCACGTGTGCAGTATTTCATGTTATAGTGAGCACCGACACCAACTGTATATAACTTATTTTTTCTCCAAAGACATGGCTGTTTTAAATAACAGTATTTACCTGATTTTTTGCGTTAAGGGATTAGGTTACAGGGCGTACAGACCTACCATTTGTCTACCAAAATAGTTTTTTTAAAAGAATGCGAATTAACCTCGAAGGCTTTGTTGGAATGGGATGTATTTTGCCATGTTTTTCGATATTGTAAGTTCTAATTCTACATTTGGAACGTTCGCACGTACTTCAAACAAATTCGTAATCTCTTCTATCTGCTAAACTACCATTGTTGCTTGTCCTCCGTAATGGATTAGCTTAGATTAAGGAAACAAAGCGAGCACAAGTACCAAAACCGAGTTGTTTCCTGAATACTCTTCGATTTTCTTAAACATTTTATTCATATACAGTTACAAGAAAACGGTGTTCCAATAAGAACCCTTTGCAAATCGATTATTTTTCATGGAACTTTAGCTCTCATTTAATTTCAGCTAATACCATAATGGCTTCTCTAGTAGTATATGTTCACTACGAGCTTAGAACACACCCTGTCCAGAGCAAAACATTTTTAGCATTCTCATTCTCATTTCCGAGCCTACATTAAAAGAAGAATTGTGTGATGCTTGGAGTAGGCTATTGTGTTGATGTACATGTTTGTCACCGATTCCGTTCATCCCTGTTTTGAGCATATATTATTCAATTTTTTGAATAAGCACAAGCTCGCAGTCAACGCTGTTCATGTCACAGACTGTATTTGGAGCTGTGTATGGCCTCTTCGTTCAGAAACAAAAATGCAGAATTATGTGTAGAAGTAAAAGATCGTTAAGTGTCAATTTAAACATCCACAATTGAGTTTGATGTTTAAATATCTTAAGGCCGATAAATACAGATTTCTTTTGGAGGTGTGAGGTGTTGATGAGCTCTATGATGACGAAATGTGAGTTAGGCCTATTTGTGTGATATCTAGTTGCCTTGGATAGACCACTGACAAGATGAGTTCCTGAATATTTCAGATGATTTTTTTTTCATTTATCAGTTGAATGGTTCATGTTAACTTTTCATGACGTGCCTTGTTCCATCGGTCTGGCGACCGGCTATTTCAGAATATACTACACACTAACATCAAGAAAAATATGGAGTATTTATACGAGTGAAATTCATACAAACTGCTCATCTGTGTGATGTCTGTGATAGTATTGTTCCAGCTTATCTAAGACTTCATTTTTGTGCGACAAAATATTATGACAACAATCACAGTATCTTTCGGCATGTAGTCATTTCTGTCTGAACATCTGAAAATGTATGGACACAGAGAATCTCGTTTATTTTTTATACCATTAAATTTCATTGCCTTTATTTACCGAATTGGTAAGCTTTTGACACGGTTACTCTTCCTCGAAAAAAGGACTAAATTATTTTCAGCCTACTATTTAACAAAAATTCTTCACGATATATTTTTATATTTATTATTATAGATTTGATATCGTTTTTATGGAACATTTGTTAGCAGTAGTCCCTGTTATCTAACTATCTCATGATCTTATTCATTATCTTCTACAGTAAGCCGTGATGATATTAGCTGGCATTGCTGTAACTACAACCCAAGCCCAAATAAATATCTCAATCATACCCTAGATACGAAAAAAATGAAACAGCCGCTAGTACCAAAGCAATTACTTGTCAAAGTGTACATCATTCCATGTCAATTTTGTCATGCATTGAAGAGCTCATCACAATTCCAAGGTGCCTCATCTGTTCAGGTGTCTTCGTTATATGACTACGCTATTGAAGACAGCCACTCCTTATGACTCCTCAGTTGACATTAGATTCAATTAACAATTTTAATATGTGAGTTGATAGTCATCGGTAATTGAAAGTGTTTTCTCAATTGTTAAGCACAACATACTTATTGTGCATGTGTTTAATCACCCGTTACAAATATGAGTTAACCCATGAAATATGTTCAATATTTCCACTGCTATTAAACATATATTGTCTTGATTTTATTCCAATTGAAACCAGTACTGAAATAACGCCATTTGCTATATGATAGCGAACTGTCGTAGGCACACTCATTGCAATGTGCTCACACATTGCAATATAAGGAGTATTTTCAATATATTGTGCTTCCGGTATTTATATAGAATATCATTCATGGTAACTAATACATTTATTACGATACAGAAGTCAATTTAGAAGCGAGACCGCAGGCCAAAACGTCATCCCTGTTTATGCTACCTCTATATATGTATCACAACCCCTTCTATATATGTAACACAACCCCCTCTATGTATGTATCATAACCACCTCTATGTATGTAGCACAACCCCATCAGTATATGTGCAGGCCCATGTGAGTTCGAGAGCCGCTGCCATGCATGCCAATATGTTTCGGGCTGAGCCTATTTAGAGAGACGACGTGGGAGGTGAGTCCTAATCGATATGTGACGATGTATGATTGTTTTTAAGGGTCGTGATAAGTTAATAATACATAAAACAACTTTGCCTGAAAACTGTATATGATCAGATGCAGTTGAAATAAAGAGGAACCGTGTTCAAGCGGTACAAAGTTACCTCTTTACACTATACCCGCACCAGGGTACACTAACACTACTGTAGTGTTAGTGTACCCTGACCCACACATTCTTGGTCACAGGTACAGAGCTCGACGAGCGGAGCCTCGTGTCAGAGAAGAACCTTTATTGTATTACTATATTGCAAGCACTACTTAGCACATGGAACAACTATCGTAAGAACAATAATGAATAAGTTATAATAATGATTCATTCGATGTATATAATAGTCTGAATAAGACTTGGAATTCGATTGCTATAGGTATAAAGACGAGTAGCAGTATAATAATAATGATAATAATAAAAAAATTGTTGACACATTTCATGGGCATAGAAATACTTTCAAACACAAACTAAAATTGTGCTTGCTTGAACATGTTGGTGCAGAAGTTTTTGAATTGTAATTAACTTCCTGTACGCAATTTACCTTGAAATGTATTTGTAATTAATCAATGTTATGTTGGGGATAGTTCTTCGTTATTTTTTCCTGTTCATGCGCTCACATTTCCTGTTATCTTGTTCACATAGAAGACTGTTCTAGAATCAGTCCCATCCTAAATACTCATTGAGATGATATTTTCCTGTGCATGTGTTAGATGTCATGTTTGGTATGTAGTTTATTTCGAATTGTGCGTTATAAGAAATGGTGCGTCAGTTTCACAAAAAATATGTCTCTAATATCATACATTAAATTGTAATAATTTTATCCGCATATTTATCATATCTTTACGGCGCGATACATTTTTTGGCTAACTTCGATTGCATGTATTGTTTCATTACGACCAATTCTAACAATCCAGTTTGAGTGAGGTTACACTTTGTTTGATTATGGATGTGAAAAAATGTATGCTTATCAATGGTTAGTGACAGGAAGACCACATTACAGAAATACAGATATAATCCATAACACGCATCAATCTGTGTGAGCTTTTTTGAGGACCACATTTACTTATGACAGAAGCGAAATTACTTTCGTCATAAAAAGTGATAAGAATCTTCAGTTTCATCCAAATACTTGAATGGGTGGACGGACGGAACTGCGCATGAATGCGTCGGGTTCCCATTCCCAGACAAGCACAAGTTTTTTTTTTTCTCCCATGTAAACTCTTTCACTGTGCCGCAGCTGTTCTCGAATACCCCGCGTCATTAGAAAAGCGACACCTGGCAACTTCACTAGCCGGGGGCAAAAAGATGCCAGCGGGGAGGCAGCGAGCGAAGCTTGGCGCCAAATCTAAAAATTCAAACATGTCATTAAGTTTATTTATGTAGAACTTATGCTACCAAACTCGTAAGAGGTGAAATGATGGCAAAATACATTTGGACGTAGCATTCCATTTCGAAATTATGTTATTAGTTTCAAATTCGATTTTATTAGCACTGGGCATGTTTCAACAGTTAATGATGGGCAGGTTCCATTACTCATGGCGACTTTTTCAAATATCTGTATCAGTGGTAGGTTTTTCATCATCTGTTAAATGTCGTGAAAATAGCATCCTAAGCATATGAAGAGAGTACTAGTAGGCTAGGATTACCCGAATGTAATCATATTGGATCTCTATATTAGGAGGTTTACGTTTCACAAGCCACCCGATGACCGCCCTTTCCTACACCTATCCTCCCCTGACTCTCCCTCGACACGACTATGTTACTGGCACAACATTACTAATCGCAATATTATTATAT
>SDVV010023037.1:0-12833 GCA_016164225.1 Gammarus roeselii | reverse complement strand
TGGGAATATTGCATGTTCCACACGGTTCACATCTAGAAGTTTAAGTGAAATGCGACCAGATGCAGAGAATATAACTTCTCCTAACACACAAGTGATTGAATGATAGGTAATTGAAAGTAAGTCCAAACTCAATTTTAAAAATCGTCTTGAATGTTGTTCTAAGTGTACAATTACCAACGTATCATAAAACAATTTATATAAGTAAGACTTGCGGGTATAAGCATCTAGTAAAGACATACGAATTGATAACATAATTGAGATGTACATTAAATTATTGAAGAATTTTAACACTAACTCTACACAATTACGGTAGATTAGCTCTCCAAGACGACATGGAGCTGTATCCAAATCCAATGTCGGCAGGTAAAGCATAACAATATTTTGGATCATTACATCCAATTAGGCGTACTTTATACCCAACATTCCATGAAAAATAGGCGAATTTATATCAAATACAGATATATTCCTCTGATAACCAATCAAAATATACAACAACATCTATAAAATAGCTAAATAAGATTCTCCACTCTACCATAACCGCCGATGGTTGGCTACTGTATACGGTGTATCCTACCACACCCAGATGATAAATCCTACTGCAATATCTCACGTGATCTGGTTCATGACTAAGACCATTTACTAACATAACAGCCATACGAAAAAAAAATCAGACATATAACACTGAGGTAATGCGGATAATGGTATTTTTACTACGATACCCGTTCAAATCTATAACAAATTCCTAGACAAACTTATGCTATGCCTCTAGCTGGACAAAATCCAAGCCCACTGCGTCATAACAACAAAGCTTTACTAGATCACATCTCAGCAAACTAGCACTGATATAACAAATTTTAAAGGTAACACCCTGTCACGATACAATACCTCAGACGAACCATGCATCTTTTAAGTCCATCATCTCTGAACAACGTCAAGCAAAGTCACATCCTGGATAAAACCAAGAATCCATACACATGTTCAGTTGTCATGTATGGGGCTGACATGAGTATCAAAAAGTGTGGTCATAAAAATCTGGACATCTGTTTACTGATGACCTAAGTAAACCACTACAACAAATAGCAGCTTGTCGGATAACCTCTCTAACAAACACATGGAACTTAAGACCGATGTCCACAAAAACTTTACGAGTTCACGTTGAGCATGGATGAACTCAAAATGATAACCAAAGAGTGTAAAACACCTCTACACCAGGACTCCACCATCTAGTGAATCGTCTTCTAAAACGTTACACTATACACTTGCTAGGGTTCAATGACGAAAATTCTACAAAGATGCAGTACGGACTTACACCTCTTAAACATACATTCCTATGATTATCGTGGAAAAAACATGCATCAACAACTATACAAAATTGCCAGACAAGATGCTCTACTCTGCTCTAATTCACATAAAAAATTTAATACACAATGGTATCCAGCATAGTAAATCGGTCTACATACACAAATAGGCATAAACTCAACAGGCTTTTGCCTATGGGACACCTCTAACTCTTCCTAAATTTTGAAGAATGGTTCTACAAAAACCTAACAGCAAGACCAAGTTTGTAATCAATGGGATCTGCTATAACTATAATAACCACTTCATACATTGTACCAGGCTATAAGAAGATATATGAAACACTGAAAATATACAACATGTAAGTGAATTATACTTGAAATAATATTCTACATTGCAGATACAAACGTAATATAACCTAATATTCCGATTATTTATAAAATACCTAATACCATGCATCGAAGATGTAAACTGTACAGAGAACATACAAAACTCAAAGACACATACTAAAACTCTCGAGTTATATCAAAGCAGGAATATCAATTCTCTACCATACCCAAAACATACATTAAAACCGTGACGAACGTGAGAAAAAAAACATGTAACTAACAAAACAACTGACGTGAATAAGATACCAGGACATGCGTGCAAGTTGAAACCTATAGTAAATGGTGTTGAATACTTCTGCACGAGCATGCTATAGTATTTACAAAATCTGATTAAATTACTCTCCAACTCAATCCAATAACAGGATTAAATTAACATAGCTTTACCTGAAGTAGCCACAGCTTAATCGTACCAGAATGTCATATATACATATAAAATTCCAATATGATGCAATAACCGACCAATTATGCCTGAAATAGTGTACTACATGGATGATACAAATCTAAAACATCCTAAACTTCCAATAACTGTATGAGATAACTATTCAAAATTGAAAAAAAACTACAAATTCAACATAAATCAACCAATCATAACTGAGTATTCATAACACACTATAAAAACTTACAATAAATCCATATCGTTCAGGTACTTTTGCTATTGGAACACCGCGTCAATGGAACACCGATATATCTGGTTCAAACCTAGATAATGCGTTATGGGGTAGATAGATTCTCGTAACGAAGCTGCTGCATCAATCCAAAATACAATTATCAACCCGCCAACTACCTATACATATTATATACATATGAATTGAACGACTGGAAAAATACACAGAACCTTGCCTAAAATTCAATATCAAGCATCCGACCGCTACGGGTGAGTCAGAAATACTCTTGGGTAATTCTCCTTTGAAGGAATGTTTCAGCCACCTGTTTAGCAAGCTTTTTTTTTCTATTTGTGCGATAGCTCGCAATAGAAAAAAAATTACGGAGTTACTGCAGGAGTAAGTGCAACAGAGCGGCAGGGTACTGATAAAAACAAACGAAGAAAATAACAATAAACTAATTGAATATATGCTACGTGTAAATTTATCAATATCGAACGACGTAGAAATGATTCCAAGCTTGAAAATTTCATCATGAACGTGTCCGAAAAATATCAACATTCGTGCAAGCGGGAACTGTGTGGAGTCCTAACCTTTAATCCCGCATGTAAAATTATTATGTAACTGTGAGATTTATTATCAATAACAATTATCTTATAAATGTATGTTATCAATATCCTAAGCATTCAGAGGACAGGTATTGAAAATGCATATATGCAACATGACATGCATTGCCCAGCATTGAAATTCGAACACCGAAGGTAGTGTGTAAACGTTCTATTTCCCTGACCTATTCACATATAAAAACCTAATAATATATATAACCTATTAAAATACCTTATGAATAATCCGAAAGCTGTCCGTCCATCCGTCAGAATGAGTCACATGTTAGCTGACTCACGCGCCAAACCGGTTCCTACCAATCATCCGCGACTGACTCTAGATTGAACGTTTCACGCAGCTAACCCCCATCCCTGCCCAACCCAAACGTGATTCAAAAAGGCAGGTTTCCGTGACATATATAATACTCATGAATACCATATTGACTAAAAATGTCCCCTTGATTTAATGTTTGTTCATGATTTACGATTTCATTTCTGAAATTCTGAAATTTAGGGAATCATCCCGTCATTCTGGAAGGGAATGCAGAGAAGGGAATTCCCAGCCCGCTCGTTGTGGTGGGAGGAGGTTTTCCCTCTCCCAGCGACTGAGAAAATGTTCCTTGAATTCCCAAACCTCCAGCCCGAGCTTCTAGAGACAAGCCTTCATCGAGAAGACTTCCTGTTTGCCTTGCATTTAATGGCCAATATTCAAATGGCGCTTTGTCTAGCGGCGTTTCGACTTGGCTCATAGCACATCAGAAATGAGCATCGATCGTTTTTTAACTCCCCCTTTCATCGAGAGGAGTGTGGCATTGGCAACGAAACCAAATGAAATTAAATCAGAGCGTAGTCTATGCCAACTAAATCTGGAGGAGCCTCTGAGTAGAATATTAAAGTCTCAGTCAATGTATTCAATACCAAGTCCGTGTAATTCCAGGAGAAATTCAATTAAAGTGCAGCACAGCCTTGGCTGGCTATGAAAAGCAGGGATTCCTACGAGGATGGTTTCATTTACGGACTTCAGCTGCGGATATTCAGTGATGTCGTTGATGAATTTACTGTAGGTAAACTGTTCACAAGGTTGTGCGTACATCATTTCTTTTGGGTCAATCTCCCATTTCGTGTAACCTTGTCTACTATAATTGAAGGGCTGAGAAGTAAAGTTGCATAACAAAAGAAGATGTTCTATTTTATTACTTCGAGAGCCCGAATGTAGTTATGCAACTCTTCTTCTCAGCCGTTCAATTGTTACTGATCCCTCGAAGCTCAAACAAGCTTCAAACGCTCGTGACCTGTCCCTGCACGTTAACATTAGTCGTTTTCGAGTTCCCGTTTCAACAGCCGCCATCTACAGTGTTGGCGACAGTTACAACACACTCAAAAGAAGCTCACCTGGAATATTGTTGTTAGATATATTGTCGATATATGCATAACAGTTCAGCGGGATTTCACCTCGTGAAAGAAAATAGTTCATGACGTAACAAACCTCCCATTTCATGAGGAGGTAACCCGAAATTCGTTTGTCTAATCGTATTGAATGTCGTACAGTGTTTTCCGGGTATTAGGTGATCCGCGAGTGTCAAATCGGACGTACATAACACCGTGAAGCCACGACCTGAACGAAGCCCCGGTCAATACCAACACTTTTACCGTGATCAGTACGCCCTCAAGTCGTTGGTGCTCATCCACCCTAATATGATCCGTAATAAAGCTTACAGCGTTTTGAACCAGATTCTTCGGGTTGTATATGTGACCCTACCAACAATGTGTTCTGTTGTTAAATGCATGACGATGGATCGATGAAAATATGATATCAGTTCTTTACTTTTGTCAAGTTCAATTCAGAGATTCAATTTAATTTCATCCTGGCATTACATTATTATTACTGGTCAATCTGGTACGAAGCGGCTGTATTTTCAGTACTAGGATATTTTCATCCACTATAGGTTAGGTCTTGCGTTAGTAGCTTTTTAGTTGAATCTACTCTCTACCGTTTTGTTGCATTCCTTTACATAAATATTTACATAATTTCAACGGTATCCCGCATAGTACGGGTGTGTTCATGAAAACGTTAAAAAGCGAGGCAACAACTTCAATATGAACCATCTGAGTCAGTTCCCCGAAACTCCTCATTAGACGGAATATATGAAGCTCCATTTCGAGGCGGCGTCTTATGAAAACAATCCCCGTGGCTCTGCAAGGCACTGGCGTTAATATGATGTACGTGATGCCAGTTTTCTGCTGAACAATAGAAAGGGAATGATAGGAGGAGGGAAGAAGTAATTTTCCCTCCTCCTATCTTCATTAATGAGAAATAATTATCTCGATGAAATTAAAGATAGTCCGTGACACATTTCTAATTCATCAACGTAGAGTGGTAGAATACCTTAGTAAACCACTTCAGCGCCAATTAGGAAGACACGAGTTCAGCCATCTTGAAGCGGCGCCGCTCCATCGAACGAGGCCGGCATCGTTCAACTTCAACTAATTATAATTTAATTGCAAGATGCTTCTGACAATTAATCGATGTGATAAAAAATGTATCCGGTTTTATAGATTGCAAGATCGAATCTGTTCCTGCTTTTGTTTTCAATCCCAACGGAGCCTTTAGTGATATAAATATTTATGGAGAAATATTCCTGTGCGTACGTTTAAAGTATACAAGTTGTTATTAACTTTGACCGTTTCTGATATTGATATGTGTTGAAAGTAAACCGAATGTAGTTTCAACTACTTATTTTCTAATTCACAATCTGTTCCGCGACGCACCAATTCATTACGAGGAAGAAATGCCCGAGCGTACGTAGTGAATGCTTGTATCTAAAATTCGCTATGATGTACAATCAATAGTATATATATATTTTTTTCTTGCTCTTTTTTGGAATGCTACAAAATATGTGCTCGTTGTTTGAAGAATGAAGAGAGCCGAGTCATTGTACGACTATTGTTCAATGCAATATATTTACACAGGCTTTGTCGAAGAAGGATCACTCGGTAATAGTCTACTCCAAATGCACTTAAGATATTGTGATGAACGTTATCGTATAATATCCATGAAAAGTGCATTGTTTTGCAAACATCTGCGAATATATGAGTACAATAAAGTCAGGGTAGTACAAAATTTTCGTTTTCTCCTATGAACAACCTGTTTTTGCACTCACTGAAAGGTACTTCATCAGTCATCGGCTGTTCGCCATACTGTCTGTTCGGTCTGTGATGAAAAACAAATATTGTAGCAGAGTTACATCACAAAGAGCTCGACAGCGAATATGCAGAGCTCTGTAAAAAGTACAGAATAAAGAAATGAATACTTCCGATAAGGTTAAGATTATGATAATATACAATAAAAGAGAAGAAAAAGATCTACTGTTTGATATTTGGCGGATTCAGAAAAGGTTATATGGCCTTTGAGGGCTTAATTGGGGCTGAAATGTTTATTACTGATCAAAAGCTGTAAAATAATAATGGGACTAGGAAAGGTGGAGTAAAGATGGGGACAGAGGCAGCGAAGAAGATGGGAATAGTGGCACCGAAGAAGATGGAGATAGTGGCAGCGAAGAAGATGGGAATAGTGGCAGCGAAGAAGATGGGGACAGTGGCAGCGAAGAAGATGGGGAAGGGGCAGCGAAGAAGATGGGGATATTGGCAGCGAAGAAGATGGGGATAGTGGCAGCGAAGCAGATGGGGACAGTAGCAGCGAAGAAGATGGGGACAGTGGCAGCGAAGAAGATGGGGACAGTGGCAGCGAAGAAGATGGGGACAGTGGCAGCGAAGAAGATGGGGACAGTAGCAGTGCAGAAGATGGGGACAGTGGCAGCGCAGAAGATGGGGACAGTGGCAGCAAAGAAGATGGGGACAGTGTCAGCGCAGATGATGGGGACAGTGGCAGCGCAGAAGATGGGGACAGTGGCAGCGCAGAAGATGGGGAAAGTGGCAGCGCAGAAGATGGGGACAGTGGCAGCACAGAAGATGGGGTCAGTGGCAGCGAAGAAGATGGGGACAGTGGCAGCGAAGAAGATGGGGATAGTGGCAGCGAAGAAGATGGGGATATTGGCAGCGAAGAAGATGGGGATAGTGGCAGCGAAGCAGATGGGGACAGTGGCAGCGAAGAAGATGGGGACAGTGGCAGCAAAGAAGATGGGGACAGTGGCAGCAAAGAAGATGGGGACAATGGCAGCGCAGAAGATGGGGACAGAGGCAGCGCAGAAGATGGGGACAGTGGCAGCGCAGAAGATGGGGACAGTGGCAGCGGAGGTTCTTGGAGTTTGTATCGACCAAACAATGATCCTTACATTTAACATCCGGTTTGAAAGTTACACAGAGGAGTTGAGAGCTTGACAGGGGAGTTGAGAGCTTGACAGGGGAGTTGAGAACTTGACAGGGGAGGTGAGAGCTTGACTGAGGAGGTGAGAGCTTGACAGAGGAGGTGAGAGCTTGACAGGGGAGGTGAGAGCTTGACAGAGGAGGTGCGAGCTTGACTGAGGAGGTGATAGCTTGACGAGGGAGGTAAGAGCTTGACTGAGAAGGTAAGAGCTTGACAAGAAAGGTAAGAGCTTGACTGGGGAGGTGAGAGCTTGACTGGGGATGTGAGAGCATGACTGAGGAGGTGATAGATTGCCTGGGGAGGTAAGAGCTTGACTGAGGAGGTGATCACTTGACTGGGGAGGTATTGACTGAGGAGTTTAGAACTTGACTGGGTAGGTGAGAGCTTGACTGGGGAGGTGAGAGCATGACTGAGGAGGTGATAGATGGACTGGGGAGGTAAGAGCTTGACTGGGGAGGTGATAACTTGACTGTGTAGGTAAGAGCTTGACTGGAAAGCTAAAAACTTGACTGGGGAGGTGAGAGCTTGACTGGGGAGGTGAGAGCATGACTGAGGAGGTGATAGATTGACTGGGGAGGTAGGAGCTTGACTGGGGAGGTGATAACTTGACTGTGTAGGTAAGAGCTTGACTGGAAAGCTGAAAACTTGACTGGGGAGGTGAGAGCTTGACTGGGGAGGTAAGAGCATGACTGAGGAGGTGATAGATGGACTGGGGAGGTAAGAGCTTGACTGGGGAGGTGAGAGCTTGACTAGGGAGGTGAGAGCATGACTGAGGAGGTGATAGATTGACTGGAGAGGTAAAAGCTTGACTTGGGAGGTGATAACTTGACTGTGGAGGTAAGAGCTTGACTGGGGAGCTGAAAACTTGACTGGGGAGGTGAGAGCTTGACTGGGGAGGTAAGAGCATGAGTGAGGAGGTGATAGCTTGACTGGAAGGTAAGAGCTTGACTGGGGAGGTGAGAGCTTGACCGGGGAGGTAGGATCTTGACTTGGGAGGTGAGAGCTTGACTGGGGAGGTAAGAGCTTGACTGGGTAGGTGAGAGCTTGACTAAGGAGGTAAGAGCATGACTGAGGTGACAGATTGACTGAAGAGGTGAGAGCTTGACTGGGGAGGTGATAACTTGACTGTGGGAGGTATTGCCTGGGGAGCTGAGAACTTGACTGGGTAGGTGAGAGCTCGACTGTGGAGGTTAGAGCTTGACTAAGGAGGTGATAGCTTGACTCGGGAGGTAAGAGTTTGACTGAGAAGGTAAGAGCTTGACAAGGGAGGTAAGAGCTTGACTGGAGAGGTGAGAGCTTGACTGGGGAGGTGAGAGCATGACTGAGGAGGTGAAAGATTGACTATGGAGGTAAGAGCTTGACTGGGGAGGTGATAACTTGACTGTGATGGTAAGAGCTTGACTACGGAGCTGAAAACTTGACTGGGGAGGTGAGAGCTTGACTGGGGAGGTAAGAGCAGGACTGAGGAGGTGAGAGCAAGACTGGGGAGGTAAGAGCATGACTGAGGAGGTGATAGCTTGACTGGAAGGTAAGAGCTTGATTGGGGAGGTGAGAGCTTGACTGTGGAGGTAAGAGCTTGACCGGGGAGGTGATAGTGGGTTTGATAGTGGGAAAGTCACTGGGGCAACTATTAGGACCCTTAGCAAAGCCTTCAATGGCGTGAAAGGTGAGATTTCACATTATGGAGGTAGTTACCTTGACATGGATTGAATGAAAATTTATCTTCTTCTTAGAATACACCAAGTGAGTTGGAACAAATAATCATTTTGTTGTACGCTATGTATAGAAGTACAGCAAGGGTTGGTCCTTGGGCCTTTTCTCGTCCTCATTTAAATTGATGACATTGTAAAAAGTGGCGAGTGGTTATCCTCAGTACATTTTGGGAATGAAACTACAGTTTATTCAATCAGAAGAAATCCTAATGGTACATACAATTACTAATATGAATAATCCATTGGTCCATATTTCCAACTGGTTGCTAAAATTGTCGACCAGACGCAGGTCATGATTTTACAGAAGAAATATACCCTTTCCTAACACACACGTCGAATCAAAAGGCTAACTGGTGGCACATGTTAATCGGTGTACTTAACTGGAAAGATGACGTCTCAATTGTAACCAGGAAACTATCCAAATAGTATGTCATCCCGAATAAGATTAGAAATTGTCTCAAGATTCCTTAACAAAAATCATTTGTACTATTAACTTGTTCGTCGCTTTCTGATCTGTTGAGTGAATGTGTATGATTTGCCTAACAAAACCTTAGGACACTAATACTAGCCGGCAGACGTAGCCACACGTTGCCTTTCTATTGCCAATGGAATAATGTCCTCTGTATCCTTTCATTACCTTTTCGCTACGGTGTTTGATTAAAAGGCTCTAAATCAATTAACATACTTCAATGGCGTATATCTCATTAGAAGTGATTCTATGTACTGTATAATCTTCAGAACAATACAGATTCGTAGATTCACCGTAACTCGTTAACACAGTTCCAACTATTTTCTAAGTACAGAGCTGATAAAAACTTGGATTTCGATTGCCATAAATATGACGGCGAGTAGCAGTGTAGCTACCTTCAAACGCAAACTAAAATCAGACCCGTTTGAACTTGGACGAGCACATGTATAACTAGTATAACCGCAGCGCTCTATTCGAAGTTGTGGCCAACGCATTGTTGGCTGAGTCCATAAACAAATATGACGTCATGATGCCGTTCCGTACTTCAGTCTGGCGAGACCTCAGTTTAGATCTCTACCTCGGCCTCTAAACCTGGCATTTCAGTAGTGCTATTTCTGACAGCAGGAAGGACAGATACTATCTTCAAATTTACCTGTTTAATATGGTATACCCATGACGAGCCTATCACCTGTGCTGTGTTGTGAGAGGACAAGCCACCAACAACCAAGTAAAAGATTGTTCTTTCCCCACTCGACCTGCAGAGACGATGTTCCTCGATATTTATTATGTATATCACCAGCTGGCGACCTGTTATTTTAAGCAGACCCGGCGATCTCTTTTGCACTAAACCCAATATGCTTCTGCTCCTTTAGGCTGGGTGAACACCGAAGGGTTCAATGCAACCCGTGTGTTCATATGGGCATATTCTTATATTTTCTCTCGTGACGTGTCAGATACAATTCAACTAAATGTGGGTCAGAGCGATAAAGAGAGATTCAAACAGAGATTAATTTGGGTGACATGTGTTGTGTAGTAACTGTTATAAATATAAGAGGTAAGGTTGATGGCATCAATACTACGAAATAGTTTCTTGCCACCTCAGTATTTAGCAATTTCTTCTAAGCCGATATAAATACTTCCATAATGTCCACCAATATCACTTATTGCACGTATGCATGGTTTTTACTGTTACTTCACGTTTGTACAGCAATTTTACCAGATGAATTACAATTTTCAAGCACATTTCAGATTGTCTGGAGGAGAAAAAAATATATTTTGTGTAAGGTTTTTTATGCAACCAATTTGCTGGATTTTTGATTATTCAGAACATATAATGCTTCATAAATAATAAATTCAACAAAAAAAATTAATCGATTTATCCACCCCCAATTGTATTGTAAATTTCGATGTCGTCATCGACAGGCGATTCCTTTTTCATAAAAGTTAAGCTTCAGCTTGGCATTTGGAACGCACGTACTCAAGCTGGGAATTTCAAATCGTCTCTTTGGTTCATCGTGACAATTAGAAAGCAAAAATATGTTAGGGAATATATTTGTTGGGTCCATCAGAACCGCATCGGGCGACTAGACAAAATAGTGTTGCTGCAGTTCCGACGAATACTTATTTCTCCGGAAATTGTAATGCTGCGATCAAAAAAAGAGCTCATTTTAGGAGCTGGTTCTTTTCGCGGAAATGTTGTTGAAGACATCGATCTTCAAACAATGAATAGTCTTGTGAAGAATGATTATAATACCATTATTTCATTTGCCCTATTAACTTTAGACGCTAAAAAGTGTAACTTAACGGCATTTATTTGGTTTGCAAACGCGACAATCTTCCAAGCTGCTCGAGAAAGGACGATCGCAAGAAGATTGTAATCATGAATTGATAGCAATCGACGTCCAGTCGTCGTAACCTGGAATTCGATTCCAGTCCAAATCGGAGCATCGGATACTTCACAACTTCCTTGGAAAAAAGTAGGTAATCTTTCCCTAATTAACCTATCAACGACCTCGCAGATGTCGAGTGTGTCTCCGAAATGAGATGATTTAACCTACCATCCACCTCACAGATGTCGAGTGTGTCTTCGAACCGAGATGATTTAACCTACCATCGACCTCGCAGATGTCGAGTGTGTCTTCGAACTGAGATGATTTAACCTACCATCGACCTCGCAGATGTCGAGTGTGTCTTCGAACTGAGATGATTTTCCGTCTTGCGTTTGCAACCTTAGCTGAAGATAATTTCCTAAATAAAACCGTGTTCATGAGTTGTCAATCCAAACTTAAACCATTCAGAAGACCAGCCACTCGTGGTCAGGTAGGCGCGAACTCACAACCTCCAGCTCCCAATGGAAGTCTATTGTGAGGAGAGCCCGACAAACTACCTACTCGGCCGCCGAGCTCGTAATCCTATCTCACTGATGAAAATATTTCCTGACTGATTTCCCGTTGCGTTGGCACATAGTCATTTGAAATTTTATTGCGTGCTGTTTATGGCAACATGGTTACGTTTGAAACTTTACATAAAGCCACTATGGTGTGTGCCAACATGATATACATGGACACAAACTCTCACCGTAGAAGGAAATTGTGTACGAATTACTATCGGTTCGCTTACGAAGGATTTTGCACACAGATGGGGCACACAAAAAACGAAACGGTTTCTCATTAAATGATGTCTTTTATTTGCATATATTTTAATTTAGCCGCCTACTGGCTCATATAAGTTTCGCTTTAAACTTGGTATTTTGGGCTTATGTCGATTGTTTTACATTTGAAACAAACGCTGTCCTCCGTTCCAGTGACAGAAAATAAGGCAGGACACTTTGAGCTGAAAATTAGTCGCACATGGCTTTTTCCTGTTATCATATTGGCGGCAGCGCCGTTGATGGTAAACATAAGAAGGGTTGGAACAATCAATCATGAACTTGGAATAAATTCTACATGTGCGAACCCTATAACAGACTCCGCTGATGTGTTTTAAAGCGTGCATGAATAAACTCTGTTCTCCGCCGTTAGAGACCAGGGGCGGTAGAAGGTAGCTAAATGCTGGGTGTGTGTGGTGTGGGGTGCGAGGTAGTTGCTAAATTAACTAGGAGTGATGGTACGACATGGTGAAGCACATCTCCTAAGGTGATTTAGTTATGGTACGGCATGGTGAAACTTATCTTCTAAGGTGATTTAGTTATGGTACGGCATGGTGATACTCATCTCCTGATGTGTAATCAATATTTCGCAGGACACAGTTTTCTACATAAAAGGAGCAAAAGAGTGCTAATCGGAAGGTATTTATTGTCAGCGTCATCTATTGCATTCGTCGATATGAACGACGATATAATTTGTTACGCTCTGTGCCGGTACCAGGCACAGGTAAGGGACATCAGACGGAGGAAATATGTACAGAAGTAACGGGAATCTGCACCAAGTACATATATGTA
>SDVV010023036.1:0-12833 GCA_016164225.1 Gammarus roeselii | reverse complement strand
ATATAATTAGAGGCAAGTTATATGTGATGGATGTTGAACGGACACAGATTGATGATGGCACCGCAATGTTCGACATCGAATGCCACGGGATTGAGATTGAACACATTCATTCACCCAAGGATTTCATAACTCACTACCAATGAAATATTAGTTGCAGGTTTCCTCAATACTCTCTGATGACAGTGCTTGGCTATCGTTGTCGAGTGCTGGCACACCAGAGTACGACACTTGGGGCTGGGCACACTTCTCTGGACACGCTTGATAGGGTATACTGGATACACTTGGCAGTCCACTCTGGACACATTCGACAAGGCTCAATTATCACATCAAACAGGGCACACTGGATATACTAGAGCGAGCACACTGGACGCATTTGGCTGAGCACATCGAACACACTTGATAAAGCACACTTGGCAAGGCCCACTGTAAATACTTGACAAGGCACGCCGGACCCACTTGATAAAACACTCTGGACACACTTGTCAGGAATAACGGGACACACTTGGCATGGTCTACTTAGCACACTTGGCAGTGCACTTGGCAGGGCAGTCGTAGCACAATTGGTAGAACAAGATACATTCGCTTGACTAAACACATGATAGTAACCGTGATGCACTAGTCATATCTCACTTGACATTCATGCCCAACCACACTGGACACACTTGGCAGAACACACTGGACACACTTGGCAGCACACACTGGACACACTAGGCAGCACACACTGGACACACTTGGCAGCACACACTGGACACACTTGGCAGCACACACTGGACACACTTGGCAGCACACACTAGACACACTTGGCAGCACACACTGGTCACACTTGGCAGCATACACTGGTCACATTCACTCGGGCATATTTGTCTCTCATGACAAGTCATGATAGGAATACACCGGGTAATGATTTTTAATGATACCAGGATCCGCATGTCCGGCGCCTCAGGATTGACCAGATCCGGATATCCGTTAGTAGCCGGACTCTTTGCTAGAATTAATACACGCAAGTTTATTCCTATTAACACCTTTCCAGAAGTGCATTATTGAATAAATTCAATAATAATAGGAGGAGGAGCTTGGGTGGAAACACCATTAGATGTACACAGCAAAATATTGCAATCCTGCCCTTCATTATCGTTGAGCAGTAACAAAAGTATTAATAATTACCTATAAATAGAGGCGCTTGGACGATAAGTCTCAAAAGTATTTCTTGTCATGTACAGGTTCGATTGTTTTAGTCCGTCTCTCGTTATAAAAACAGCAATGACTTTAATCCTGCTGCCCAGCCGGATATCACGTTGCTCTCCGACAATCCGGCTGGATATTAAATGGGGCCGGATAGGCCGGATTTCGGATGGCTGCAGAATGTGATAAGTGCAGTGGTTTTAAGTTAGGCCATTATCATTTCGGCGTTGTTATATTCATTAACAAATATATGGGCGTATTGATGTGAAAAAAAACGTACTCTGTATAATTTTTTCTTAATATGTATTTCAATGATTGCTTGTGTATGCGACATTGTGTATTTAATAATTATTTGTATTTTTGTGTTAATAATATTGATTGTATAAGATGACACAGCGGCAAATGAGTGTAAGATCAAATGTATACACATAATCATGAAAAGTAAATTTTACGCTTGAATTCAAGTTATTTTTACTTTATAATAATTGATTTTAACCAATTCAATTGATTTTAACGCATTCGATTGATTTTAACTCATTCGGAGCCAATTATCCCTGGTCGAGTTCAATAAATTGAAAGATATGAGGTAATCAAAGACTATTAAGCCCCAATCCGACTGGATAGATTACAGGAAAATATATAGAAAAGTTTGAATGTATCTAAATATTTTCTTCGAAGTAATTTAGATTTGTCTTAAAAGAAAAACATACCTTAAAGGCTGTGGTTTAACCTAAACTTTCAAAAAATAGGCCTTCTTCTGACTTTCAACAGCACCGCTAAAATGGGTTATGATCAATGTTCATGAAGCAGAAAAAAACTTGCACCTTTGTGTGAGCTTTCATTTTTATGATTTAAAAGTATACATTTATAATGCCACAATCATATACCACTGTTATCTTTCGCAATCAATATTATTAATACAGAAATACAAAAGAAAATACAAAAAAAATCATTAAATACATATAAATCAAATTTTATAAAGAGTCAATTTAGTTTACATCAATGTACTGATATATTTGCTTATGAATATTAACTACGCCTAAATGATAATACCGATATATGATAATGGAGGATCGAGTTGACCTTTTAGTAATTTTTGTTGAAGAGTTATAACACTGAATTTGGCAACAAGAGGAACATCAAACTGACCTGTTTCATTAACAAATTCTCCAAAACGTGTAACATTATTTAAATTCCGCCTTAATTGTAATCATAGACTAACAAGCTCTCATGGTTTCTTCCTAAACATATACCGTAGCAGCCGTGACAATAACATGTGAGTTGGTACCACATGTTTTCCTCTCTCCGCAGCAGAAATAATGTGGACTTCGTTTCCTCTTTTCCTCGGGCATCAGAGCCTAATGAGGATGGGAGGGAGGGTAGTACACTTTTTTGAGGGGTAGGAGGAGACATCCCTCGTCCTAAAATATTACATGGTGGAAGAGCAGAGTTGGGCCGGATACTGTACCTAGGGACTGTACCAAACTACTTTGTTCACACTAATCTCGTGAAGATTGAGCAAGCTATTTGGGAATGTATCTAGAAATGAACAGTATCGGCCAGCACTGGGAATAGGACCCTGGAAGGACCGGGGAGAAAAGGGAAGGGGTTTCGAGAGCTGTCAAGCGCGCGGGCACAATTAAGGGGGGCAGCGTCACGATGCCCCAGACCGCTGCGAGTGCACATAGGGACCTTATTTAGGGGGTGTCGGCCCCTTTGGTGGCGCGTGGAGCCCTTTGATGAGCCGCCCAGGGACGGTGTCCGGGATTGGGAGATAGGGAAGGGGGAGTAGGTATGGGAGGGCATTTTGGGGTATTTTGATGCAGATGAAAGCAGTTTCAGGGCAGAAAGAGGGAGGTTTCTGAAGATCAGGCTGACCTGGACATCTGGAGAGGTTTTGTTTGCAAATGGACAATGTGTATCTTACTTTAGGGCAGCGACCCTGTGGATGACCAGCATCGTTAGTAAATGCAGGCAATCTTAACACAGACACACACGAAGCAACTGTATCACAAACATGAACAGTTTATCCGTGAGAAATAACCCTCGCTGACTCTTGCAAAAACATTTATTTCGAATTCGTTCTCCGATTTAGGTCCGTCCAAATGTAGGAAGTACCAACCAGACCCACTAATAAATTTAAACCTCCCCCCCCCCTTGTCTAACCCAGCACAATGCAACATTTATTCACTTAGAAGCCCTTTTAAGATAGAATACGAGAATATCCATCCCAATGGGTGCGATACAGAAGAATATTATCTCAGACAGCCACGGCTTCCGCGCTCTCACATGTTACGGATGCATGCTTTGGAGAAAATAGTTTTTTCTCCCTTCCCCCTCCCCCAGCAGCTTGTCCTGGTTATGCGACGTTATCCTGAATGTATCAACACAGATACATCAAATAATTTGCAACCTTGAGTCTAACTACCAGCGGCACTACAAATCGGATCATCCGAAAAGGCTGCATGGCCAGAAGGCGTGTCACTGCCAGGACTTCTTTGAAGGAGTATAGATGCCAGGACTTCGTTGGAGGAGTATAGATGCCATGTCTACGTTGAAGGAGTAGAGATGCCAGGCCTGCGTTGAAGGAGTATAGATGTCAGGACTTCGTTGAAGGAGTATAGATGCCAGGTCTGTGTTGAAGGAGTATAGATGCCAGGTCTGCGTTGAAGGAGTATAGATGTCAGGACTTATTTGAAGGAGTATAGATGCCTGGTCTACGTTGAAGGAGTAGAGATGCCAGGACTTCGTTGAAGGAGTATAGATGCCAGGCCGGCGTTGAAGGAGTATAGATGCCAGGAATTCGTTGAAGGAGTATAAATGCCAGGACTTCGTTGAAGGAGTATAGATGCCAGGTCTGCGTTGAAGGAGTATAGATGCCAGGACTTCATTGAAGGAGTATAGATGCCAGGTCTGCGTTGAAGGAGTGTAGATGCCAGGTTTGCGTTGAAGAAGTATAGATGTCAGGTCTGCGTTGAAGGAGTATAGATGCCAAGACTTCGTTGAAGGAGTATAGATGCCAGGTCTGCGTTGAAGGAGTATAGATGCCAGGACTTCGTTGAAGGAGTATAGATGCCAGGACTTCGTTGAAGGAGTATAGATGCCAGGTCTGCGTTGAAGGAGTATAGATGCCAGGTCTGCGTTGAAGGAGTATAGATGCCAGGACTTCGTTGAAGGAGTATAGATGTCAGGTCTGCGTTGAAGATGTATAGATGCCAAGACTTCGTTGAAGGAGTAAAGATGCCAGGTCTGCGTTGAAGGAGTATAGATGCCAGGACTTCGTTGAAAGAGTATAGATGCCAGGTCTCCGTTGAAGGAGAATAGATGCTTGGTCTGCTTTGAAGGCGTATTGATGCCTGGTCAGCGTTGAAGGAGTATAGATGCCTGGTCTGCGTTGAAGGAGTATAGATGTAAGGTCTGCCTGCGTTGAAGGAGTATAGATGCCTGGTCTGCGTTGAAAGATATAGATGCCTGGTCTGCGTTGGAGGAGTATAGATGCCTGGTTTGCGTTGAAGGAGTATAGATGTTTAGTCTGCGTTGAAAGAGTATAGATGCCTTGTCTGTATTGAAGGAGTATAGATGTAAGGTCTGCGTTGAAGGAGTATAGATGCCTGGTCTGCGTTGAAAGAGTATAGATGTCAGGTCTGCGTTGAAGGAGTCTAGATGCCAGGTCTGCGGTGAAGGAGTATAGATGCCAGGTCAGCGTTGAAGGAGTATAGATGCCTGGACTGCGTTGAAGGAGTATAGATGCCTGGTCTGCGTTGAAGGAGTATAGATGCCAGGTCAGCGTTGAAGGAGTATAGATGCCTGGACTGCGTTGAACGAGTATAGATGCCAAGTCTGTGTTGAAGGAGTATAGATGCCAGGTCTGCATTTAAGAGTGTAGATCTCAGGTCAGCGTTGAAGGAGTATAGATGCCTGGTATGCTTTGAAGGAGTATAGATGCATGGTCTGCGTTGAAGGAGTATAGATGCCAGGTCTGCGTTGAAGGAGTATAGATGCCTGGTCTGCGTTGAAGGAGTATAGATGATATGTCCACGTTGTAGGAGTATAGATGCCTGGTCTGCATTGAAGTAGTATAGATGCCTGGTCTGCGTTGAAGAAGTATAGATGCCAGGTTTGTGTTGAAGAAATATAGGTGCCAGGTCTGCATTGAAAGAGTATAGATGCCAGGTCTGCGTTGAAGGAGTATAGATGCCAGGTCTGCGTTGAATTAGTATAGATGCCTGGTCTGCGTTGAATTAGTATAGATGCCTGGTCTGCGTTGAAGAAGTATAGATGCCTGGTTTGCGTTGAAGAAGTATAGATGCCAGGTCTGCATTGAAGGAGTATAGATGCTTGGTTTGCGTTGAAGGAGTATATATGCCTGGTCTGCGTTGAAGCAGTATAGATGCCTGGTCTGCGGTGAAGGAGTATAGATGACAGGTCTGCGTTGAAGGATTATAGATGCCTGGTCTGCGTTGAAAGAGTATAGATGCCTGGTTGTCGATAAAGGAGTATAGATGACTTGTTTGCGTTGAAGGAGTAAAGATGCCCGGTCTGCGTTGAAGAAGTATAGATGCCTGGTCTGCGGTGAAGGAGTATAGATGCCTGGTCAGCGTTGGAGGAGTGGAGATGCCTGGTCTGCGTTGAAGGAGTATATATGCCTGGTCTGCGTTGAAGAAGTATAGATGCCTGGTCTGCGGTGAATGAGTATAGATGCCTGGTCAGCGTTGGAGGAGTGGAGATGCCTGGTCTGCGTTGAAGGTGTACAGATGCCTGGTCTTCGTTGAAGGAGTATCGATGCCTGGTCTGCGTTGAAGAAGTATAGATGTCAGGTCTGCATTGAAAGAGTATAAATGCTGGGTCTGCGTTGAAGAAGTATAGATGCCAGGTCTGCATTGAAGAAGTATAGATGCTTGGTCTGCGTTGAAGGAGTATATATGCCTGGTCTGCATTGAAGAAGTATAGATGCCTGGTCTGCGTTGAAGGAGTATAGATGCCTGGTCTGCGTTGAAGGAGTATAGATGCCTGGTCTGCGTTGAAGGAGTATAGATGCCAGGACTTCGTTGATGGAGTATAGATGTCAGGTCTGCGTTGAAGAAGTATAGATGCCAGGTCTGCGTTGAAGGAGTATATGTGCCTGGCTAGCGTTGAAGGAGTATACATGTTTGGTCTGCGTTGAAGGAGTATAGATGTTTTAGGTTGTGTTAAAGGAGTATAGATGTTTTAAGTTGTGTTGAAGGAGTATAGATGCCAGGTCTGCGTTGAAGGAGTATAGAAGCCTGGCATGCGTTGAAGGAGTATAGATGCCAGGACTTCGTTGATTGAGTATAGATGCAAGGTTTGCGTTGAAGGAGTATAGATGCCAGGTCTTCGTTGAAGGAGTATAGACGCCAGGTCTGCGTTGAAGGAGTAATGCTGCCTGTTCTGCGTTGAAGGAATATAGATGAAAGGTCTTCCGTTAAAGAAGAATAGATGCCAGGTCTGCTTTGAAGGAGTATTGATGCAAGGTCTGCGTTAAAGGAGTATAGATGCCTGGTCTGCGTTGAAAGAGTATAGATGCCTGGTCGGCGATAAAGGAGTATAGATGCTTTGTTTGCGTTGAAGGAGTATAGAGGCCTGAACAGTGTTGGAGGAGTGGAGATGCCTGGTCTGCGTTAAAGGAGTATCGATGCCTGGTCTGCGTTGAAGAAGTATAGATGTCAGGTCTGCGTTGAAAGAGTATAAATGCTGGGTCTGCGTTGAAGAAGTATAGATGCCAGGTCTGCATTGAAGAAGTATAGATGCTTGGTCTGCGTTGAAGGAGTATAGATGTCTGGTCTGCGTTGAAGAAATATAGATGCCTGGTCTGCGTTGAAGGAGTATAGATGCCAGGTCTGCGTTGAAGGAGTATAGATGCCTGGTCTGCGTTGAAGGAGTATAGATGCCAGGTTTGTGTTGAAGAAATATAGGTGCCAGGTCTGCGTTGAAAGAGTATAGATGCCTGGTCTACGTTGAAGAAGTATAGATGCCTGGTCTGCGTCGAAGAAGTATAGATGCCAGGTCTGCATTGAAGGAGTATTTATGCTTGGTCTGCGTTGAAGGAGTATATATGCCTGGTCTGCGTTGAAGAAGTATAGATGCCTGGTCTGCGTTGAAAGAGTATAGATGCCTAGTCTGCGTTGAAAGAGTATAGATGCCTGGTCGGCGATAAAGGAGTATAGATGCCTTGTTTGCGTTGAAGGAGTATAGATGCCTGGTCAGCGTTGGAGCAGTGGAGATGCCCAGTCTGCGTTGAAGGTGTATAGATGCCTGGTCTTCGTTGAAGGAGTATCGATGCCTGGTATGCGTTGAAGAAGTATAGATGACGCGTCTGCGTTGAAAGAGTATAAATGCCGGGTCTGCGTTGAAGAAGTATAGATGCCAGGTCTGCATTGAAGAAGTATAGATGCTTGGTCTGCGTTGAAGGAGTATATATGCCTGGTCTGCGTTGAAGAAGTATAGATGCCTGGTCTGCGTTGAAGGAGTATAGATGCCTGGACTGCGTTGAACGAGTATAGATGCCTGGTCTGCGTTGAAGGAGTACAGATGACAGGTTTGCGATGAAGGAGTAAAGAGGCCTAGTCTGCGTTGATGGAGTATATATGCCTGGTTAGCGTTGAAGGAGTATACATGTTTGGTCTGCGTTGAAGGAGTATAGATGTTTTAGGTTGTGTTAAAGGAGGATAGATGTTTTAGGTTGTGTTGAAGGATTATAGATGACAGGTCTGCATTGAAGGAGTATAGAAGCCTGGTCTGCGTTGAAGGAGTATAGATGCCAGGGCTGCGTTGAAGGAGTATAGATGCCTGGTCTGCGTTGAAGGAGTATAGAGCCTGTTCTGCGTTGAAGGAGTATAGAAGCCTGGTCTGCGTTGAAGGAGTATAGATGCCAGGACTTCGTTGATGGAGTATAGATGCCAGGTCTGCTTTGAAGGAGTCTAGATGCCAGGTCTTCGTTGAAGGAGTATAGGCGCCAGGTCTGCGTTGAAGGTGTATAGCTGCCTGTTCTGCGTTGAAGGAATATAGATGAAAGGTCTTCGTTGAAGGAGAATAGATGCCAGGTCTGCTTTAAAGGAGTATAGATGCCTGGTCTGCGTTGAAGAAGTATAGATGCCAAGTCTGCGTTGAAGCAGTATAGATGCCTGGTCTGCGTTGAAGAAGTATAGATGCCTGGTCTGCGTTGAAGGAGTATAGATGCCTGGTCTGCGTTGAAGCAGGAAAGATGCCAGGTCTGCGTTGAAGGAGTATAGATGCCTGGTCTGCGTTGAAGGAGTATAGATGCTAGGTCCACGTTGAAGGAGTATAGATGCCTGGTCTGCGTTGAAGGAGTATAGATGCCAGATCTGCGTAGAGGGAGTATAGATGCCTGGTCTGCGTTGAAGGAGTATAGATGCCTGGTCTACGTTGAAGAAGTATAGATGTCAGGTCTGCGTTGAAAGAGTATAGATACCTGGTCTGCGTTGAAGAAGTATAGATGCCTGGCCTGCGTTGAAGAAGTATAGATGTCAGGTCTGCGTTGAAAGAGTATAGATACCTGGTCTGCGTTGAAGAAGTATAGATGCCAGGTCTGCGTTGAAGGAGTATAGATGTCTGGTCTGCGTTAAAGGAGTATAGATGCCTGGTCTGCGATGAAGGAGTATAGATGCCAGGTCTGCGTAGAAGGAATATAGATGCCAGGTCTGCGTTGAAAGAGTAGAGATGCCTGGTCTGCGTTGATGAAGTATAGATGCCTGGTCTGCGTTGAAGGAGTATAGATGCCTGGTCTGTGTTGAAGGAGTATAGATGCCTGGTCTGCGATGAAGGAGTATAGATGTAAGGTTTGCGTTGAAGGAGTAAAGATGCCTGGTCTGCGTTGAAGGAGTATAGATGTAAGGTTTGCGCTGAAGGAGTATAGATGCCTGGTCTGCGTTGAAGAAGTATAGATGCCTGGTCTGCGTTGAAGAAGTAAAGATGCCTGGTCTGCGTTGAAAGAGTATAGATACCGGGTCTGCGTTAAAAGAGTATAGATGCCTGGTCTACGTTGAAGGAGTAAAGATGCCAGGTCTGCGTTGAAGGAGAATAGATGCTAGGTCTGCGTTTAAGAAGTATAGATGCCTGGTCTGTGTTGAAGGAGTATAGATGCCTGGTCTGCGATGAAGGAGTATAGAAGCCTGGTTTGCGTTCAAGGAGTAAAGATGCCTGGTCTGCGTTGAAGGTGAATAGATGCCTGGTCTGTGTTGAAGGAGAATAGATGCCTGGTCTGCGATGAAGGAGTATAGAAGCCTGGTTTGCGTTGAAGGAGTAACGATGCCTGATCTGCGCTGAAGGAGAATGGATGCCTGGTCTGTGTTGAAGGAGTGCCAGGTCTGCGTTGAAGGAGTATAGATGCCTGGTCTGCTTTGAAGGAGTTTAGATGCCTGGTTTGCGTTGAAGGAGTATTAATATTATTATAATAATTATTATTAATAATAAATCATTTATTTCCATCATCTGGCAATGGGTTTTCAATTTCAAAAATAGTACACATAAAACTTTATTGCCGTAAACACTATTTGAATTAACGTAAACAAAAATTCATTTTGAAATTCGTCGCCGGTTCTGATTCCATGCAACAGATTATAAATTATAATATTATAATCAATGATCGACAGCCAACATCTTATTTGAGGTAAGAATCAGGAATGCCTGGCACGAAATACATGGGGTGGGGCAATCACGAAAATCATGGGGTTGGGAAAATTACGAAATACATAGGATTGGGAAAACCACCAACACATGGGGATAAGAAACTCTGAGAAGATGGGGTTGGGAAATCTAAATCCACTAACATATTGTAAATATGGGGTTAAATACGAATACTAAAGGGTTGAATAGGTGACATAAATATTACATAAAATATATACATAGCACTGGATATAAATATTCCATGACGAAATGCGTTAACATATTGTAAAGATGGGTATAAAACATTGCAGGAAATAATGAAATGGCGAATAGACTACATAAGCTATTCATAAAATATATACATAGCACTGAAATATATACACTTCATGACCGCTAGGAAATGATTAAATGATTGACAAACAGAATAATTCGATACTGGAGTACAGAAATCGAATTATTATATTTCTGTTATAGAAGATGAAGCACAATATTAGCTTATGTGACAATGGTTGTATCTTCAAAAATGGTGCGGTAAATGGTAGATATGATTCAATAAATGATATCCTCGTCGAGTCGGCCTCTGTCAAGGCTGGGAGCTACCTATCGTTCCTTGAGAACTCAATTTAAATTCGTCACAGCTCACCTCTAGGGGCCGCCGGTTCGGATTACATGGAGGGAAATATTATTTACAATAGTATCATCTGTTCACATACAGAAAATGCCTATTATGACAAAATAATTCCGACTACATAGCGTTGGGAAAACCAGTGACACGCGGGGTTGAGAAATAAAAAATACTTGTGGTGGATAAATAACAGAATACATAAGTGTGGAAAATAACAAGTACATGGGTGGCAAATCACGCAAGCATGTGGTTAGAGTCCCGAGAACATAGGGTTGGGACATCAAAATGTGCTAACATATTGCAATGAGTAGTCTATATTATTGTACGATGACAAAGATGTGGATGGACAACATGAATTAAACAGAAAATATGAGTACAATATAGGGTTGGGAAATCGAAAAACACTAACATATTGTAAAGATGGGTCTAAACTATTGTATTAATAATGAAGGGGTGAATAGGCGACATAAGTTATACAGAAAAAAAGTTGTACATAAAATACACACCAAACAACTGAATATACAATATACACACTTCAAGACCGCTAGGAAATGATTAAATGATTGACAATCAGAAATAATACAATGCTTGAGTACATAAGTTGGATGAATATACTTCTGTTATAGCAGAAAAAACAAAATGTTAGCTCATAAGGCGATGAAGACTGAGTTCGTATTTTAATTATACTAAAACGACTGGAACATTTAAATCATAGAATGAGACAAAACGCTAGTTAACACTTATGGTAAATGGCAAAGACAATTGTGATCGGTAGCAACATAGAAAACATATGTATCGTCCGAGTAAAACGATTAGATGGTGTCTCAATGTTGAAAGTTTTGGTGGTGATGGTTGGTGGTGGTGGTCGCTCATAAACAGAAATGCATTTCCTGGTTACTGGTATTATGCATTTAGCTTGTGTTTGTTGGCAAAGTTATCGTTTTGAGTTGATCGGTCAACAGATGTTCATTAAGCCTATTCTTGAAGGACTTGTTGGATTCAAGATTCTTGAGGCTTGTTGGGAGTTTGTTCCAGGATTTTGGTCCAGTGATCGAAAAAGCTCGACAGGCAGTTTCTGTTTTCCTGTGTTCAACGTGCAGAGTATTATTATTTCTTGTGAATCGATGGGTTTTTTCACCTCGAGAATATGTGTCTTTGGTTACCGGGTGAATGTTTTTCTAAAAGATCTTTATGAATTCTGATCGACTCATGGAGTGCCAATTTGTTGTCGATATTGAGCCCTTGTAATATTTCGAGGAGAGGACTTACGTGGGCTTGTTTTCTGTGGCTACCATCGCATGTTATTCTTGCCGCAAAGTTTATACAACGTTGCACTTTACCATTTTGAGTTTTGGTGCATTTCCCCCAAATTGAAAGATAGTAGTTGATGTGAGAAAATACTAAAGCGTGGACAATCAGTATTCTTGATTTGAAATCCAATTCTATTTTTTTGTGGAGCTTAGGAACAAAAGTGCTCCAATCAACTTGGAACTCACAGGGATTACGAGGTGTTTGAAGGAAAGATCGGGACCAAACCATACTCCCAGACTTATAACTTTATCTTAAACAGGAATGTCAGATTTGCCAATCCTGATAGAGAAATTTATTGGAACTGCTTCTCTTTTTGAGTTCTAGCCGAACAAGATGCGATTTAGTTTTTCCAGAGTTGAGCTTGAGTCCATTTTTATCATACCAAGATTTCAGAATAGTTACGGCTGTCTCAGCGTCGTCTTTTAGTGCATTCAGATCCGACGACTTTCGGGAAAGCAATTTTTGAAAATCATCGGCGTACATCACCATTTTCGCTTCATTTTTTGGTATCTTACAGTCGATGTCATTTACAAAAAACAGGAATAACAAAGAGCCAAGTATCGAACCTTGAGGGACCTCAAAGGCAATTGTGGCCGAATTTGACATAGTTGCGTTATCGAGTTTAACTGATTTTTGCCGATTCATCAGATAACTTTTGAACCAAGTAGGGTCTATTCCGATGTTGCGGAGCTTGACAAAAAAATTGTATGGCTTACACTGTTGAATGCTTTCGACAAGTCTAGCAATACCAGCAGAGATATCTGCGTATCATCAAAGTTTTTGTACAGATCTTCAGTGATGCTCATAAGTGCGTCGAAGGAGTATAGATACCAGGTCTACGTTGAAGGAGTATAGATGCCAGGTCTGCGTTGAAGGAGTATAGATGCCAGGTCTGCGTTGAAGGAGTATAGAAGCCTTGTTTGCGTTGAAGGAGTATAGATGCCTGGTCTGCGTTGAAGGAGTATAGAAGCCTTGTCTGCGTTGAAGGAGTATAGATGCCTGGTCTGCGTTGAAGGAGTATAGATGCCTGGTCTGCGTTGAAGGAGTATAGATGCCTGGTCTGCGTTGAAGG
>SDVV010023035.1:0-12833 GCA_016164225.1 Gammarus roeselii | reverse complement strand
ATAAATAATCACAGTTACTGTGCATAAGTTGTTAGTGAGAGAATATACAAACAATATTGTTGAGAGACTTAGTTAACTTAGCACAGTGATGTCATCATTGGAAAAAAACTATTGTCCGTAGCCAGGAATCGAACGCAATGTTGCTGGTATGCGAGACCAGCACGCTGTGCACTAGGCCATTCATATAAGTTGAATAAGTCTCCCGACGATATTGTTGGTATATTCTCTCCAACAACTCATGCACGGTTACTGTGCTTTATATACAAGCAACACAGTGATAACAGAGGAGCGTGTTAGTCTAGCCAAACATTACAATGTGCACGAAAGCTTGAATCACAACTTTTTGTTGTGTCGCATGGCTTAGTGCACAATGTGCTGGTCTTGCATACCAACGACGTCTGGTTCGATTCCTGGCTACAAACTTTAGTTTTTTTCCGATGACATGCTGTGATAAGTTGAATAAGTAGAATTGTCGTGTAGACAAATTTATGTCGTCAAATTTTTGTGTGGACAAAATCTATGTGTCGACAATTTTCTGTTTAGACAAATTTATGTTCTGACAAATTTATGTTTCAACAAATTTATGTTTCAACAAATTCCAGTTCAACAAATTTCTGTTGCGACAAATTTATGTACCGACATTTATGTCTCGACAAATTTCTGTTCCGACAAATTTATGTGTTGGCAAATTCTGGCTCGACAAATTTATGTCTCAACAATTTTTTGTTACAACAAATTTTTGTGTTGACAAATTTTGTGTGTCGATAAATTCTGTGTTTGACAAATTTTATGTTATGACAAATTTAGTGCGTCAACAAAATTCGTGCGTCAACAAAATTCATGCGCCGACAAACTTGTGGCGACATTTATGTGCTGACAAATTTTGTCCTGTGAGGACGAGGCACAGGGCCACTGAGACAGCAAATTCAGTACGTCTGGGCATTTGCCACGTACTGAATCTTATCCTTTCAAAATGATGCATAGACCCTGTGGGTCTTAGTTTGGCAGGAGTGTGCTGTTAGGAGCTCAGTGGTAGCTGTGCCTCCATCAAGCAGCAGCGCTCGAATGAATGACGATGATGATGAGTCGTGATAAGGTGGGAATATTAGAGAACACAGAAGAAAAAGAAGTGAAAGGAAATCAGTAGGAGGAAGGAAAGAATTGCTCGGAGCGACATCTATAGGATGATACTTTCGAAGTATATAATCTTACTATCGCGATGCTATGATAAACTAAAAATTGATCATCGGATCACTGCATAATGAATGACGGAGTCCGGCAGAGCTCGCTTATATAGGGAGGGAAGGGCTTGGGGGTTCCGGCCGGCCGAGACTGCGGGGTGCAGGAGACGCCGTTGTACCTAGAAAACATTTAGACCACTAGGCGCGGGAGGCGCCACGCTGTGACTGACTAGCCGGCATTTAGCAAAAAGTTTTTACTCAAAACTAGAGGACAGTCGAGGAACTTAGAAGTCTCGAAATTCCCAAGTAAGGTTGAGAGACAAAGGTCTAAACCGGTCGAAAACTACGTTCAACAAATGTTGAATAGGATTCTCTCGTAAATACGTCTTCGTAATATTTTCTCTTCAGGTAATAATTTTGCTTTGATGCTTTACCGACTGTATTAACGTAACGGTGCCGTACAAGCTGGAAAAAGTAAATTACCGGTAGTTGATCGACCCTTCAGGTTTGATCAAAGAGAACGTTGAATAAAAAGCAAAAGCGCCTTGCTAAACCTTAGGGCTCAAACGAAGTGGAAGATAAATATATATGATGATTATATAAATATATATTTATATTTATATATATTTATTTAAATATATAGATAAATTCCAGTCTTAATCATCTCTTGAAATGCTTGTTTTATTTTATTTCACAAATGATTTTATTCGTAATGCTCTTCCTCCCCATCCATCCCCAGAATTTGAACCCCCCCTCCCCCATGGCCAGCCCCATCGCCCTGGAAGTGTGTGAGGGGGGCCGTGCTGCTGTGTTGTCCCTCCTGGTACAGCTACCCACGGGAGGACGGGACTACATGCCCTACCTTCACCCCGGTGAGTGTCGAGTTAGGCTGTGAGTGGAGGATCGAAAGGTATTTGGCTGACACGCGTGCCTACATTCACTCTTCTCGTTGTTGCTGCTCGCCTTCTTATCTACATTGAAATTGTAAACGCTAGTGACAGGCTGCCCGTTGTCTTTGTGTAGAATATGGATACTACACTGTAGACGACTGATCAAAATCTTAACGATACTATTACGAATATGATAATCAATTGGTCCATATTTTGAATTAGCTCACATCTAATGAGTTGATGCTAAATGTCGACAAGACGCAGGGTACAGCATTTTCCAGGAAGAAGATACCCATTACTAACACACAGGTCAAATTTAATGGCCAACCAATTGTTACTAGAAAAAGAATCGCTTGGTGTGATAGTAAACGACAGACGAGACTAGAATGATCAGGTCTCTGTTGTTGCTGAGAAGTTGTGCAAATTTTGTGGCATCTTTTAAGTCTTCTGTACTACACCCTTATTCACCGCTTTCTGACCTAGTCTATAAACGTGTATGCTTCTATCTGCAAACCAAACCCAGCACCTATCATTCTTAGTTAAAAGCGTGTCATTAGAACACTGTCACTTTGAAGCAGACGACCACACTCTGCCTCGACTCGCGTTGAGGCTCTGGTGGAAATGAGGCTCAAATCAAAACGCGCTGCCTCTATTTTTTTAATGGATAATTTTCCCCTGTGTCACATCATAAACTTTTTTTGCTGCAACGTTTGCTTGCATTGCTATGAAGCCCTTTTATAGTACACTGATAGGAATTATTTCGTTGTAAATGACCTTGTGTGTAATCTTCGAAACAATACGGATTTGAAAAATGCATTTTTCTACGTGCAGAAATTTTTGATGAGCATGCAATTCACCCCGTCAACCATTTGTTATTCATCATTGTCATTTATATCCATTGTGCCTTTTTTTGCGCTTCATATACTCGCATTTTAATGGTTCATTGAAACGTAGCCCTGCTGCTATAGCTGTCGGCCCTGCGCTGACACCCGAAGTGTGTGATGCGCGGTCATGGCTGGACCCTTTAGCGCCAAAGGGCTATGGTTTAGTATGTGTGCGAGGGCTTGAGAGGAGTGTGAAGTGCGTCTTGCCGTTGGCCACCCCTCTGCTTTGAAATTCGGCCTTGCCTCTGTATCATATGTAGCTTATAACTTCAACTGCTTGGTCAGTTTCAAAATTTGTGTTTCGGATGCTCAACATTTCATGAGTACGTGTTGGATGCAATCCCATGTCGGACATTTTCTACTATCTTTCTTTATTGAAGGCCTGTGTGAACAGTATATTGTCAGGATTTCTTGAATATCTGTTCATCTAACTCGTTTTACTTATTTTTATATCATATCTATAAATAAATAGTTCAATTTAAGGATTTAAATAAATTTAGTTTTCTTGACAGGTAGAATAATTACAGAAATTCCACAGAGCACATTATGTACCAGATCTGCGTCTGCGTGAGGTGTTCCCAAGACAGCATTTGCTACTTGAAATAATTGAATAGTGCCTTGAATGTTGGGGTAGTTCATAAATGCACATTTACATCCAAACAATCACTGGATATTGCTGGAGGACACGTCATGACGAAAAAAAGCGTCACATAAATCTATTGATTTATAGACAATGAAGTAAAATAAATCAAGTCTACTGTCGTTTAAAAGTAGTGTAGCCTTTTTTTTGGTCGTGACAGATTTACCAATGAAGCAAAAAGAGATGCAGTTACAAATACAGACACAGGGCCGCATCCCTCAGAAAGGGGGGTGACCGACGGCAAGGCGCACCTCACACCCTCATACGCTCACACTCACACATCTCAGCCTTTTTGTGCTCAAAAGTCCAGCCGGTACCTCCGCAACATACACTCTGGGTCACGAGTGCAGTCCGAGGATCCGTCGTCAGCAGCAGGGCCCGACAGTTTTCACTGTTTACCCCCGCCGCGTCATGATAGCCGCCCCCCCCCCCTCCCCACCCACGATCATCCCGACAGCGGGATATCAAGGGCGGGAAAGCACATCAGAGCAGCGTCAAAATCAACCATTCACAATCACTCTCCACTCACGCCTGTTCATTGCACACTCTCTCGCCACCTTCACATTCATGTCTCTCCTTCCATACGCCTGCTTCACACCATCCACCCACCCAAACTTCGGTCTATCTCTAGGCCTGCGACCACTCGCCTCCGCATTCATCACCCTTTCTACCAATCTCCCTTCATCCATCCTCTCCATGTGACCGAACAATCTCAGAACACGCGAATCCACTCTGTCCTCCAACTTCTTCACCATCCCTGTGCCCTCCAACAAAATCCACTGATTGGTGGGATATGAATGTAAATTTATTTCCAATAATTTCTTTTAGGTAAATATTACAGATCAACATATAGTTATTTAAGGAACAAATATTGTCTCCAGAACAGCTCTCGTTGACAAAGACTGGTACATAATAATTGCGTTATGGGATATCTCAGTCATTTTTCATTCCATCATATATTTCAAACCCTATCAATCCGTAAATCCTTTAACCCAGTAAACCAGGTCACTGTGATTGAATCTTGTAAACCAGGTTAGTCTAATATACTCAATTAAACCAGGTCACTAATTTAATCTTGTTAACCAGGCGGCTTATCTAATTTACATCTCTCGTGTGGCGGTACTAGAAGGACATTGACTTGAAGGTGCTAGGAATTCATGACTCTCAACTGATCCCTCTTCAGGTGGGCTGGCAATTGCATCCACCTTGGTGAGTCTGGGCTCGCACCGTAACGGGACAGCAGGTGGGGGGCACAACACAGACCCCCTCACCCTCACTGGCGGAGGAACCTCCCTCTCATCGATCAACAGCAACCCCGCTGCCGTCAGCACCACAGCCCACCATCGAGGAGGGGAGGCTGGAGGCGGAAACACTGGTGTGGGGGGCACTAACCCCTCTTTCCCCGTATTGCCTAAGAGCAGCAGCATTATCAGGAGTGGGAGGGGCGTGAGCTTCCAACTACCGGGGGGGAGTCAACAGCCGGGCATTGCCACCACCAGCTGCAATAGTACTACTATCAGTGACAAGCCGTCCAAAAGAGCGAGAAGCGGCCCAGGAGCAGTCACTGTAGGCACTAAAAGCGATGTTGTTGCTACTCATAGCGTTAGTGTTGGCACATCAACAACTGTTGATGTTGATGGAACCGTTGCCGGTCCCTCCCCAACATCCAGCAGTGAGAGCAACAGCAGTAAACGTAGTACTTCGAGCACAAATACTAATAGTAAAGATGAAGGCAGCACTATAGGCTCGTCTGCTGTCTCTCCTCAGCCTCTTAGCGTGGCCAATAGTAATGCTAGCATTGATGTTGTTGTGACCAATAGTATTGTAAATTGTAGTAACACTAGTAGTAGTCCTAGTACGAGTAGTCTAAGGCATATTAGTGATCTTCCTGTTACTATTTGTAATAATATTAATGATATTAATCACAACAACAAGATCACAAGTATCAATAGTAGTACTGCGAACTGTAATTTAAATAGTAGCATTGCTGATGATAGATTCGACGCTGGCATCACTTTGAGTAGCAGCATCAACAACAATAAAAGTCCGTCGCATGCTTTTTATGCACCAGCTGCCCTTCCACCAGCTTCCCCGTCATCAACAGCTGGAAACGCGTTCGCCATCGTCAACAACAACGCCCTCCACCGCGACCCACACAAGGGAGAGGAAGGAGCTCATGCAGCGGCAACAGGAATTCTCAACACTGTAATGAATTCCCCGTTGCTCTCTACCGGTGAGGTCAGCCGACAATCCTTCCCAGGCTCTAAAGCGAAAGTAGGAGCCGTCACCATCGCTAACCATCATGCCGACGAGAGTGTAGGACTCTGCGAAAACAACTCCTCCTCTCAGTCACGTCGTCTGAAGGAACCTAGGGACTCGTCCGCGTACATATCACCTACGACGAAGCAAGGTGAATCTTCTTCGCGTCGTCTCTCGTCTCCCCCCGAAGTGTCATCTACCACTGCGCGTCGCCAGAGACTTCCCCCGACCGAAAGAGAGGAGGATACGTGCCCTGACATCCCTGCAAAGGAATCCTCTCCTGCTTGGGCGTCCCCAGTTCTGCTATCTCGGCCCGCCACTACACCAGGCTCTCACGGTGTAGCATCGAGCAGCAGCAGTAATGGCGTGGGACACTTGGGCCGGCCTGTCGTCCCCCTTACGTCCCTCACCACGTCTGTGGACCTCAACAGTAGTCGTGTATCCACGCATCCTTCGTCGGTGACTGTGAACGGCAAGCAGCTTGCCACCTGTATCTAGGCCGCTCGACACTTCGCCAACGTCCTCTGATTACTAGGAATAACTTGCGTCACCTAACTGTGGGGCGTGTGTTTCCTCCTGTAGAAGAAGCGGAAGGATATCAATCGCTGACCCTGTGGTTACTAAAAATTCCCGCCAGGTCACAGAAGCCACCATAAAGCACTGTTCTGTAGTGCACTGGTGGACGCCTTCATAATGACATTTTTAAAAATGAAGTTAACCTTTAAGGCAAAAGTCTTTCCATGAAATTACTATAGCCGGTTTTCGCGCAGATACCTCTGATCATGTAGTGAAGCTCGTTTTATGTCCGTTGACATCTGCTTTGTCCGTTTACTGAATACGGAGGCTGTAGCGGCGTGAAGTGGCAAGCTCTTCTAAATGTATACAGGCTATAAACAGATGTGCAATATTCATAGACCAGGAACAGGTGTGCTGTTGATTCTTGAGAGCTCTGACGTCATAACGACAACCGCCTGCGTGACGTAGGCGACCACCCATGTTTTTTGTCAATATACTGAGTGCAAAATTATGATCGTATCTAGTATACGGTGTTTTCACAGGCACATTGGCGATGATAGCATTCACATGATTGTTACAACGGATAGACGGTGCAACAAAATAAAATTGATACCAATTGATTTTAATCACTAACCGGCATCCGTTCATGGCCGAAGGATAAAACGCAATGCTGATAAAAGCTATTTTTCGAAGTAATAAAAACTGTGCAGCACACCTGTTTAGTCTATACGTCTTGGTATAGCTTATGTGGTGTTTTGGTGCTCTTCGCATTTTGTGTATTGCAGTACAGCGGAAAGTTCGCTGTATCGTGGTATGGGAGACCGGTGGTTGCATATTAATTCGCTCGTGAAACTGTCGCCAGCGCGCTTGATTAAACTACAACAAGCGGCATGCAAGCAACGAAGGTGAGTTAACAGGCACAACCTTTTTATTGATTCTTGTATAGATACTTGAGGCATTCCATGTTCGATGTCGTCGACGTTATGGTTAGCGCGACTCGACTGTATATAATGTCGTGGAGAGCGAATGAATGACAACTGAAGCTTTTGAGGACTATTGCGACCAGAGCAGTTTTACAATATTAGGGAGCTTCAAGTATTAGTGGCCTTTGAGCCTGCAACTCTCGAGCTTTGCGCAGAGGCAGTGTCGCAACCAATGGGGAATTTGAAAACACCATCGCAAACTGTTCTCTGCGTCCGAAGCGCAAACTGTTAACGTATCAGTTTTTTACAACGTGTCCAGCACGGCAAAACCAACATCTTTGTTGCTAAGAGGTGAACATCTTTTAAGAGCAGGGGCAAGTCTCACCCTGAAATTGGGTGCCGGTCAGTACATTGACTGCGTTATAGTATTTCACCCACACACTTGGGAAATCCAATTTTCCAATAGAGATCCCAAATATTTATCAACCGCTTTGGCACGGGACACTCATGAATTACTCACAATCATCTGATGGAAGTAGACATGGGACCGGCCGCGCCAGCATGTCATTGGTACTGCCAAGTGGCAGTTGGTGTGGAACACTTGCTGATGCAGTGCAACGCACTCATAGCGGCTCGACGAGTTCTCTTAAATCACCCTTGCAGTATGCGAAACCTACTCACTCAACTCACCAGCTGGAAAGATAGATAATTGCTTTCGGTAAACAAACCGGCCCATCAACGAAGCAGTGTGAGAACAAGTCAGTGGCTCTGCAGGCGGGGTTCCTCTTCCATCCCATAATGAAGAGCAGAGAAACGAGGATCCGTTTAGATAGTTACGTATAAATCTTTTATTCATCTGAAGAATTCTTCCAGTATGCACCAATGTGCATATTTGCCACAATTAAAAGCGCAATTATTCGATTGAATTCTGTTGAAGTTATCTCTTTCCGCACACAATGGAGTGCGGGCCTATCTGAGTCAACGATCTTCGCGCCCTACGGGGGAACCTATTATGACTCACGTTGAGGCTCTGGTGGAAATGGGGCCCAAATCAAAAATCGCGCCATATAAGGAGCTTGCAAAGACTCACAACAGGCTCCGGTGGAGATAGACCCCCTACGATAATCTTATCATCAACCCCCTGTACACTAGACACATGGATAACTCACAGCCGTATAATGGACGCAGACGTGGGATCGTTCGCCCCCACCATTTCGTTGGTGCCACCAAGTGGCCATTGGCCTGAAACACTTACTGATGGAGTGCAACGCAATCGTGGCGGCTCGAATAGTTTGCTTAAATTCTCCTTGCAACTGCAAAGCCAATTCACTGACCTCACCTGCCGGTAAAAGCTTATCGCCTTCGGTAAGAACACCGGCGTATACGAAGCAGAGGGAAAATTGAAGAACATTTTAAGCAAGCTGGTTATCATACCACATTAAATTCTTCGGTATATTTGAAGGTGAGCGCCGAAACGAGGATAAGTTCGATTGTTTCGTATAAATATTTTATTTTCGCCTATCTATTATTCCTGTATGCACCGGCGTGCATATGTGCCAAAATTTTAATTTCTAACTAGTTTTGGCTTAAGTAAAGTTGTTTCCGCACGCACTGGAGCGTGAACCTATCAGAATGTTTGATGTTCGCGCCTTGCATGGGAGCTCACGGAGACTCGCGTCGGAGCTTTGATGGAGATCTCCGCCTCTAATCTATTCGGTAAAGCTACTGGTCTCTACGAAGTTTTGCAAATGTTGGATGGTGGTTCAGGCAAGGCAATTGGTCCATCACTCGGTGTACCTTGAGGCAATTGGTACATCACTCTGTGTACCTTGAGGCAATTGGTCCATCACTTGGTGTACTTTGAGGCACTTGGTCCATCACTCGGTGTACCTTGGTACAATAATCGCTTGAATGTAGAAACAAGATTTGTCTAGAGAACTACGCATAAATTTCTCATTTGCGTTTTAAAAGAAATGAGAGAAAAAAAGAAGGGCATGAAAGAGTGAGAACTTGTTCAAATTTATACACTGCGCCTTACGGGGAAACCCACCAAGACTGACGTCAGAACTGAGGTAACAATGGACCTCATCTAGGACCTTTTTATCGAATTTCGCCCTACGGAGGGTAGCCCATAGGCTCGTGTCATAGCTTCGTTGGAGATGAGTCTTATCTAATCCGGTGAAGAAGAAACTGTCAAACTCAATACACCACGATGGTTGGTAACTACGTCACGAGCAGACTGGCAATTTTACTTGACCGATCACGTTGAGGCTCTGGTGGAAATGAGGCCCAAATCAAATCTTACTTGACCTTTGTTAGTGTCTCGTAGGACAAAGATATCGAGTTGCGCTTGTTTGTGACCACTTTTCTCTTACGTTGTTTGTCAGAATCTCCACCTTTGCTGATACACATAACGTATTCCTTTAGCTCTCGCATTATGCAAGAATTCTGTTGCATCTGTTGCAGGTTCGACTGCGAGTGTGTGACTTGATGGGTCTTCTCCTGCGATGAAGTGTATGCGTTCCAACTTGTATCTTTTATATAACTCTAATTTATTACCTCTAGGCATGGTGATGTTGCTCATCTAAGTTATTTAGTTTTAGCCTATGTTACGAGATTATGAGGGAACTTTATCTCTAGTTACTGACGAGTGTTTCTCTCGAGCTGTACAGGTCTGACGGAACTGCGAGTTTGTTATTATCTGCGTTTCTGTTGTTGCTGCTCAACTCCAGCTCCTCCTGCGATGGAGGAGCCACGTGCGTTTCTGTCGGTGTCGTCGCCAAAAATTTATGTAAAGTGACTTGGGGAATTATCTTGATGAAATTTTGTTGCAATTTAGTAGAAAGAATCTCTGTTAGTATATCATAGATCTGCTGGAGGAAACGACAAGAATCACAATTCTTAGTATTTATATCGTGTGTCTGAAATAGTCTTGTCCGACTTGGTAATTCCTTTCATAGTGTGTCCATAGTGTGACTATATTCATGAAAAGCAAAGCTAGTCCTCTCCACCCCACGCTGCTGTGAGGGGGTGTATGCAGGTGTCTTCCCATCGACTGCTTCCTGGGACTGACAGCTTACTAAAGTTTTCAGGTCGTTTTCTATTATTGTTAGTTACGAACAATTTTGTTCAGCATGCAGTGAGGTTATTCTTCTAAAATGTGAACAAATGCTCTTAAGTTCACCTTCATCTTATAAATGCTAGCTCTGATGTAGAAGTTATTGCCATATTTAGTATGTTCGTTGTACGAAAAGCACGCCAATTATCTTAGGCATGACTTACATTAGTATTCTCTGCTCGACAACGGAGAAGAATTATGCATCATGGGCTCATTGCTAACCTCTCTCCCTATCTTGTCTCCTCTCAGCATCATGCCTTGGGGGGACTCGGGAGGTTCACTTGAAAACAGGACAAATTGCCCATTGAATTTCTTATTCCTTGTAGTTTCTTTCGTGATGTACACTTCTCTGTTTTTTGCTTTAATTCGCACTGTTCCTCCGCCGGTGGTTCGTTTTCCTGGTTGATGATGGGACTGTACAGCTGCGTTCGAGATGCACCATCTTTTCAGGCGGTGCGAGATTCTACACCCCAATAGACAAAGCTGGTTCACGCACTCTTTACAAGTATCTTTCCTGTATCAATACTACCTATCAGTTCTTTATTCCCAGTGGAAGCCGGCCCAGCTTCGGTGACTTCATTTGCACCGATGTATTTAGCGTCTCCAAGCAAATGCAGGGTCAGTCTACTAAAAAATTCTCCATTTCGTCCTCCGATTGAATGTTTTGTTAGTTACACTGACGGTATCGTAATGCCGTGGCTCGTATCACAGCATTAATATAAAATACTGAAGTTTATTCAGCCCGGCATTTCATTTGTTTCCCCTCTAAAGTGCATGAGTGGATAAACTCATCTTTCAGAGTCTACAAATTGTTTGGTGTATACTGCGATGTGTATGTATATACGAAAAGGTCCCCTTGTATTGTTTGTGTTATTTGTTAGTTCTCTCCTTCTATCATTCATATTGAGTCGTGTTCATTACCTTGTTAGCTGTGTTCGTTATTCTCTGTTCAACATACGGATGTTCTTTTAAATTGACATCGGTTCCGCTCAAATGTTTATATGACCGTTATCCCCCAAAAGTGTCTCAACGGGTATTTGATAACTTCGCGTTGGGACTCCGGTGGAACATGTTAGCAAATAATAAATAACGGGTATTTGAGTCGCTTCTTAAACTTTGTGTAATGTTTAAAGCTGTAAGTACATCGACTCCGCCGCGTTATTATTCTCGGTCGCTAATCTAATCTACAAAATTTAGGGTTCAGTCAGATACCAGTTGCGTACCATCTTAGTTGAGGCAGGATGTTGGTGTGAAGAAGCGTTTCTCGTCGTACCAGCTGCGGTCATGGGTCGTTGTTTTGTTGTACCGTTGCTGTACAGCTTTTATTGTTTATTCACCGTTGTTGTTATGTATTTTTTTTTCAACTAATTCACGACTTTGGACGAGGCTCTTCCTAAAATGTCGCATTGGAACAGCTGTCAAGTCAACACCATCTCATGTGCAATTCTACCAAAAACTATGTTTTTCTATTAGACCAATGGTCATCTAATCCGTCGCTCTATACTGACGGACGGACAAAGGCTGTGCTTGCTTTGCATTGGGTCATCATGTATATTGCATATTGTTTTGCTTTGTTTATTCGTTTGTATGCGAACGCTGATATCGTGGAATCAATGATGCATTTCTACAACACAATGTGTTGATCCATGATAATAGATGTTGTTAATACGAGACTGTCGTTTACTCTTGTGTGAGAGCCCTTCCTTATTTATTAATGTCTCCGCTTTTATATTTTTAGCTCATTGAGAGGTAAGTAAGTCAATTATTCAACACGGTTACAGATAAAGCTGTGGCCGGTCATTGTACCTCCGCCAGCAGCCTGCGTGAAATTGTCTGCAGAGGCCCCCTATTGGCAGTTCAAATAGAAATTGTACGAGAATACCTATTCTAATTATGCGGGTGTGAAGTCCCTGAACTTTGTAAAGTAGAACCTCTCGGTGTATAAAAACTTGTTCATACATGTTACTGATGGAACAATTGAAAGGTTGTAGCTGTGTCAGATCTTGTTCCTGTTAGCACGAGATTTGAGTGCCGCCGCGTACCTCCTGCCGTGTGCCACCTGCTGGAGCGGGTGATGTAGAAAGCATTGTAATACTGGAGATTATATGAACTATAGCCCACGCTCTGCTGGATTTTTATAGTAAAGCTTATGGTGGGCCCGTATTTTTCTATCCTTTCTGTAAGGCCAGTATGGCTGGATTGATTAATTGATTGATTGATTTGGGCCTCATATGGCTGGATTTGATTTGATTTGATTTGGTCCTCATTTCCACCAGAGCCTCAACGTGAGTCATAATAGGCTCCCCCGTAGGGCTCGACGATCATTGATTAAAGCAGGCTCGCACGCCTAAGTGTGCGAGGAAAAAACAAAACAACGCTTTCAACGTTAGAAAAAAGTGAAAGTTTTAGCAATAACAGACGC
>SDVV010023034.1:0-12834 GCA_016164225.1 Gammarus roeselii | reverse complement strand
TTAAATGCAATTTCCGTATCTTAGATACTATCGTCTATTTGTGCAAGGCGGGTTGAGATTTGTTGACATTTCTTATCTAAACCACTTGTAATAAATCAAAATTATTGAATTTGCGTGTGCATTTACAAATTTAACCATGGAAAATTTCATTTTGTATACGCGACTCACGGCTGCCAATAGTATTATAACATTAGGCCATCGTTTCCGAGAATCTGATAAGCTTTTCTCATTTGGCGGTCAAGTGTTGGTGATTTTAGTTGTCACATTAGATGCTGAACCTTTATTTGTAAGTCTATAATTCTTATCCACCGACCATTAGTAAAATATGGCTCGGTGTAAGCATTAATTGAACAGAAATTTCAGTAATTTCGCCAGAAGACTATTTCATTGTTATTGATACCCCAGAATGTACGGTATAGCATAAATACTTTCATTGAACTATTTGAAGAATTTTACTGTTGATTCGATTGAATGTTTTCATCGTTTGAAGTAAATTGGTTGGTGTTATAGCCACAACTGAGGTTCCATTATGGCACGACAGGAACTTAATAGCGTTGTTTATTATCCACCAATCGCACTATTCGTCTCGCTGCGAATGCAAATGAAGCTTAATGTCAATTATTTTAAACTTGCCGATCATCGGCAGCGGACGAAGGGCCCCGCCTGCAACTTTTAGTACATCAACTGATGAGGGTCCAAAAACATCGCCATCTAAATGTATTATTTGTGGTATTCGCTGCTATTAACTGCAATAAAGCCTGCCGTGTGAATAAATTAGTCCGTCGTGGGTTATTTGAACTGAAGAAATGATCAAAAATAATGTTTATCAGCAACTTAGTTCCGAAAATGAAAAAGAAATGTATTTCTGGAAGCACCATTTTACCACGCCATTTTATTAATGAAAAATTCACCCAAGCGGCGATGGAATTCTATGCAAATGGCATTAAGAACGATCAAATAATAGCAAGAAAACAGTGACTGAACTCTGCAGTAACACTACTCTTCTTGTTTAGGACCTGCAACAGAACAGTCAAGGAACACTGCGGTCACATTACTGTTTTATTTAGTACCTGCAACAGAACAGTCAAGGAACACTGAGGTCACATTACTCTTTTGTTTAGTACCTGCAACAGAACAGTGAAGGAACACTGCGGTCACACTACTCATTTGTTTAGTACCTGCAACAGAACAGTGAAGGAACACTGCGGTCACACTACTCATTTGTTTAGTACCCGCAACAGAACAGTCAAGGGACACTGCGGTCACATACTCTTTTGTTTAGTACCTGCAACAGAACAGTCAAGGGACACTGCGGTCACACTATTCATTTGTTTAGTACCAGCAACAGAACAGTGAAGGAATACTGCGGTCACACTATTGATTTGTTTAGTACCTGCAACAGAACAGTGAAGTAACACTGCGGTCACACTACTCTTTTGTTTAGTATCTGCAACAGAACAGTGAAGGAACACTGCGGTCACATACTCTTTTGTTTAGTACCTGCAACAGAACAGTGAAGGAACACTGCGGTCACACTACTCATTTGTTTAGTACCCGCAACAGAACAGTCAAGGGACACTGCGGTCACATACTCTTTTGTTTAGTACCTGCAACAGAACAGTGAAGGAAAAGCCTCATCTAAGCTGTCCGCGGGATTCCTAGGTTCGGCTTCAGGTTACTTGCTTATAAGTGGATCTTGTCCAGCCTACTGTTATAAAAATGATGCTCTAGATTTCTGTTCGGTTGGAAAGTTGACAGAAAACGGTAGATGGGAATCAATTTATAATCATCGAAGTTTATTTATGGAATTATGTTACTTTTGGGTCGTTTAGGTGTACTTCTGGATGATGTTAGAGATATTTGAATTGAATTTTGATGGAACCAACCCTCCCACATATTAGTTGGGTGGTCTTAGGAGTCAACCCTCCCGCCTATTTATTTGGGTGGTCTTTGGCAGAACCCTCCCGCATATTGGTTGGGTGGTCTTTGTAAGCAACACTCCCGTATATTGGTTGAGTGGTCTTTGAAAGCAACCCTACCGCATATTGGTTAGGTGGTCTTTGGAAGCAACCTTCCCGCTCACTGGTGGGGGGTCTTTGGAAGCAACCCCCCCGCATATTGGTTGGGTGGTCTCTGGAAGCAACTTTCCCACATATTGGTTGGGTGGTCTTTGGAAGCAACCCTTCCGCATATTGGTTGGGGGGTCTATGTAAGCAACCCTCCCGCATATTGGTTGGGTGGTCTTTGAAAGCATCCCTACCGCATGTTGGTTGGGTGGTCTTTGGAAACCAACTTCCCGCTTATTTGTTGGGTGGTCTTTGGAAACCACCCTCCCCCATATTGGTTGGGTGGTCTCTAGAAGCAACCCTCCCGCATATTGGTTAGGTGGTCTTTAGAAGCGACTCTCCCACATATTGGTTGGTTGGTCATGGGATGCAACCTTCCTGCATATTGGTTGGGTGGTCTTAGGAAGAAACCCTCCCGCATATTGGTTGGGTGGTCTTGGAAAAAAATTGTGTGTCGGTCAAGAAGAGATTACGGCCAGGCACTACCGTTACAAAATCCGTTAACAGTTAAAATGTGTACCAAAAGAAACAAATTTACGATTTTTCAATAAAAAAATCAAGTTTATGGAGATTTCATTACAAGATTTGGGTCCCACCATAGTCACTGATATTTTTCAGTACTTCATAATTTAATTTAATTCCAGTGTAGAGTTCTTATTGATCATTCAAGTTTTTTGTTATGTTAATCTGATATCGCTAACGAATTTCTTTCGCTACTCACATGAAATGATCTTTTGAAGTTCGCCCGATGGTGGGCCATCAACGATAACACATTGTGGTGGGCCACCAACGATAACACGCCATGGTGGGTCACCAACGATAATACGTCATGGTGGGCCACCAACGATAATACGCCATGGTGGGCCACCAACGACAACACGCCATGGTGGGCCACCAACGACAACACGCCATGGTGGGCCATCAACGACAACACGTCATGGTGGGCCACCAATGATAACACACCGTGGTGGGCCACCAACGATAACACTCCATGGTGGGCCACCAACGATAATACGCCATGGTGGGCCACCAACGATAATACGCCATGGTGGGCCACCAACGATAACACGCCATGGTGGGCCACCAACGATAACACGTCATGGTGGGCCACCAACGATTACACGTCATGGTGGGCCACCAACGATAAAACGCCATGATGGGCCACCAACGATAATACGCCATGGTGGGCCACCAACGAAAACACGTCATGGTGGGCCACCAACGAATACACGTCATGGTGGGCCACCAACGATAACACGCCATGGTGGGTCACCAACGATAACACGCCATCAATTGACATGTTTCGTATACAATTCTTTATTGATGTTCTCACGAATGCAGGGTCTTCGCGATTGGCCCTTGGCCTTTTCAGACCAATTGGGCTATTGTCGTCGCTTGTGTTTGGCCGTCAGTCACACCTTCATGTCTTTGTGGGAAATCATATGACTTCGTCCGTTATGCCTTTTATTACGTTGCATGGCTCACATAAAAGAGGAACACCATACGCCAAGTTACACGATGGCTTTTCTCGATTTTTATTTTGTATTTTTCCAAAATCGAGTATATATTGAATGAAACAAACTTCAGGTCGACATCTTTGCCTCATACACGAGAGCAGGATTAAAAAATGCTAAGGCCTCGCATGTAATGCATTGTTTTTGACGGTCTGTAGCTGAAATTTAAGATCGGATGGGCACGCTGAACTCACGTTGTTCTCCCCTTATGTGTGGGTGATGCTTCAAATGCTAAGAAGTTATCCTCTATACGAAGGTTGGTTTAGTACCGCTGTAAGCTATTCTGCACAGCCAAGAGCTCGTGAGTGTTCTCGCGCGGTAAATAGTGTGAAAATTGTTTACGATCTCCTGCATCACCAACATTGCCTTCAAGCGTTAATTAGCCAAACAGTTCAGAAGATCTTGTGACGTATGCCGTTGGGTCTTCTTTGCAAGACGCTTGGCATATAAATATCCCATTTGCAACTGCTTTGTCTCGCGATTTTTTTCAATTTAGTTGATCAATTTCCATTCGTGCGGCGTTGTTTGGTCGAGGTATTTTTTACGTATTCTGCACCTACTCGTCACAGGAAATCATTGGTTAAAAAAAAAACATTTTCCCCCCATTTTATTTATTTTCCTAATCACTTAACTAACTCCATTATAGATATATTGTTTGCTGTTCTGGCGATGGCACCAATAAATGTGCAGCCAGATGGAGACCGCGTTCAAAGACGACCCTTAGTGAGCCCCTTGTAACGGCCAATCGATGCACGTTCTTCAGTGAAGCGCCTGTGGAGGCGTGTAGGGCCCTCCTGCTTCCCTCATCCCTTCACTCTTCACTCCCTATTCCGTGTACGTCGGCAAAACTTTGTAGAGCCGGCCCATCGATATTTCCTTCAATTTTCCAAGAATGTTTGCCTTGTTGGACGTTATGATGTGTGATGAATTCTGTAAGAAGTATGTATCTGATTTGATGGTTGCATCTCATCAGTACACGTATGGCAGCTTTAATGAGTATTAAATAACTGTGGACAAATGCCATAATGTTTGTGTATGAGTTAAAAGAATGACTACCTTCAATATTGCCTAGTCGTTGGCAAGTGCCATTGTCTTTGCTTGAGTCCGTCCGTCTGCCACACTGTCGTGTCTGCAAACAAAATGATCTGCCTTCGTCAATTTGTATGTTTGGAGTTAGTCAGTTTGACGTTTTCCTGACGCAAGTTACTGAAGAAGACCTTTCAGTCACCCAGTTCCATGTCGGATTTTTTTCGAAATTCGTTTCGTTTTCTGAAATTGAGCTATAAACCTGGCCCTTAGCAGGTCCTGCTCTTCACGCGTGAGATGCGAGCGGCATTGCCCAAAGATCAGGTTTGGTCTACCATTCGCGGATAGTAATACTTTATGGAGCAAATTAATGAACTGGACCCTACACAGAGCTCTGCGCCAGCTTTTAATTTATTTTAGTTTGTATTGAATTGAATTCGAAACCCCATTTGTGTACAGCTTTTTGGTAATCAAACTTCAAATTTCTGAAACTACGCAACTTATACAGGAATCTCAGTGTCTTGTAGATCAAATCGAACCAGAGCAACACATGCAGTGCTTCACGTATTTTTTCATGAATTCATTTTAGTTTTTGAAAAAAAAAACAGTGATCTCACGCCCGGAACTTTCAGTATCACAAGAGTGTGGTTCAGTACCACCGTACAGATGGTTCAGTGCCACCGTACAGAATTCTGTTCGCTCATTTTGATGTTAGTTCATATCATGCAACTATTTTCTACAAACCTCCTCTCTTAATTTTATGCATTCTTTGTCAGTTGCGAGGCTCCCTGCGAAAGGACCTTATTTTCTGTGTTGTCTGTTGGGCCTGGTCATTAGTTGTGTAGCGGGGCCTTCGGATTTATGTGTTGTCTGATGGGCCTGGTCACTAGTTGTGTAGCGGGGCCTTCGGATTTATGTGTTGTCTGTTGGGCCTGGCCACTAGTTGTGTGGCGGGGCCTTCGGATTTATGTGTTGTCTGTTGGGCCTGGTCACTAGTTGTGTAGCGGGGCCTTCGGATTTATGTGTTGTCTGTTGGGCCTGGCCACTAGTTGTGGAGCGGGGCCTTCGGATTTATGTGTTGTCTGTTGTGTAGCGGGGCCTCCGGGTTTCTGTGTTGTCTGTTGGGCCTGGCCACTAGTTGTGGAGCGGGGCCTCCGGGTTTCTGTGTTGTCTGTTGGGCCTGGCCACTAGTTGTGGAGCGGGGCCTTCGGATTTATGTGTTGTCTGTTGGACCTGGCCACTAGTTGTGTAGCGGGGCCTTCGGATTTATGTGTTGTCTGTTGGACCTGGCCACTAGTTGTGTAGCGGGGCCTTCGGATTTATGTGTTGTCTGTTGGGCCAGCTACTAGTTGTGGAGCGGGGCCTTCGGATTTATGTGTTGTCTGTTGGGCCAGCCACTAGTTGTGGAGCGGGGCCTTCGGATTTATGTGTTGTCTGTTGGGCCAGCCACTAGTTGTGGAGCGGGGCCTTCGGATTTATGTGTTGTCTGTTGTGTAGCGGGGCCTCCGGGTTTATGTGTTGTCTGTTGGGCCAGCCACTAATTGTGGAGCGGGGCCTTCGGATTTATGTGTTGTCTGTTGTGTAACGGGGCCTCCGGGTTTCTGTGTTGTCTGTTGGGCCGAGCCACTAGTTGTGGAGCGGGGCCTCCGGATTTATGTGTTGTCTGTTGGGCCTGGCCTCTAGATGTCTAGCGGGGCCTCCGGGCTTCTGTGTTGTCTTTTGGGCCTGGTCACTAGTTGTGTAGCGGGGCCTTCGGGTTTCTGTGTTGTCTTTTGGGCCTGGTCACTAGTTGTGTAGCGGGGCCTTTGGGTTCCGTTGCTTTTGGAACCCGTTTTGGTTATTTTTTTGTAAGCCTCGCCATTGGTACCATTGACCGAGTCACTGTTCTGTCAATGGTAAAATTGATTCAATTGTGTAATGAGTTGTAGGACATTGGGTTTGGGAGCAACGATTGGGTTTTATGAGGGGGTGGTTGTCCAAACTTTGCTCTATGGGCTGAGAAGTGGGATCGCGAGCAGAAGAGAGAAGACGGTTCAATGTTTTTGAGCTGAAATGTTTGGGAGGTATGAAGCTATTAGAATGGAGATGATGGGGAAATAGAGTTGATTCACGTGTTCTAAGGTGGTTCTGGCACATGGTGAGGATGGATGATGAGAGATTGGTGAAAGGTAGATGAAACCGGCGGTGGGTGAGTGTACGTGTACAAGAAGACCGTACTTCGCGTGGACGGTTGGATGGATGTTGTTAAGCCGATTGTAGGGAGAAAAAACACCAGTATGGAAATAGCGAGAAACCGTGCAGTGCATAGGCGTTAGAGAACGATCGCGAATTGATGAGTTTTGATGCGGTCCTGATCCGCCTTCCAGCCCTTGTCGTCTTTTTGAGAAAAAAGGAAGGACGTGGTTTGGGGCAGGGCCCGTATTATGTCGCAGCGCGGGTAAACCAGTGAAAACTGTCAGGCCCTGCTGTTAACAATGATCTTTGATTCCGTTACGGGGTTCTGGCTTGGCCCTTGAGCTATAATAGCTAAGTTTTTGGCATGTGTGTGAGTGGAGAGGAGTGGAGTTGGAGGTGGATCTTGCAGTTAGCCACCCACCGTATGGAGTATTCGGCCTTTCGTCTGTATCTGTAAAATTAATGTAATCCTAATACATATCCTAACTTCAAGGTAAATTCCGCTCCTGACAGCGACATTTCTTGATTTTGGGTGCGACTATTCTGCGTTGACGACCCGATCGTTTTATGTTCACGACTGTGACAGTTCTACGTTTACGGCTGCGAGAGTTCTACGTTCACTACGGGACAGTTCTTCGTCCATGGCTACAACACTTCTACGTTCACGGCTCCGACCGTTATACGTTCACGAATCTCACAGTTACACGTTCACAGCTGAGACAGTTCCACGTTTACGGCTGTGACAGTTCTACGTTCTTGTGGACGGTTGCGACAGTCCTACGACGCTGACCAGTTCTTGTTACCGTCCGACGTGGGAGCCTACGAGCATCGCGCGGATTATCGCAAAATGGTCTGCATGCGGTGACGGCGTCTGGGGCTCAACCCTAGGGAAAGTTCATCAACTCAACACTTCCCTTCCCCCCCAATCCCCCCTTCCGTTCACGTCATCGTCTACAAGCAACACAACTATGCTTAAACAGGCACATACTTCACAACTCAGGTCAACTCATGAACTGACGCTGTCATTGCTGACAGGCCATTCACCTGTCGACGCCTTAAGGCTAGAGAACACACAACCCTCCAATCTGAACAACATTACATAGAGAGCAACCCGTCAGATCTGTGCACTATGGAGGAGCCTGCGATGACTCGCGTTGAGGCTCCTGTGAAAATGAGGCCCAAATCAAAATTTAGAAAAATCGTCCGATCTGTGCCTGCTGTGACGGAGCGCGCCCGATACAGTCGAGCACGTTATGACGTCGTGCCTAACCATTGCACCCGGCAGGCTCAATCATGATATCACGCCGGTGCGTGACCTTTGTTAGTGCCTGCGAGTCAAACATCAATGTTCTTAGATCTGTGGGTATGTTAAAGGGGTTTGCAATGGCAGTAGGATTCCCTACGTGCAGATATATATAGATGTACGAGCTTTCGGGCTTTGCCCCCGGCCGTGACTCCTCCACCGCGTTGGGAGTGGGGCTAAGCAACAACAACAACAACAACAGTGCAACGTTTCCGGCTGCGACAGTTTTGCATTTGTATAGTGAAAGATTTGCTTTATATTCCACTGAAGTTTTGTGTACTTTTAACGGGAAATGCAAGTTACTAAAATGGGACCACATTTCTTGACATATTTTTCGGAGCTATGTGCGTATGGTTTGACTACCAACTGGGTCAAATGTAATTTTGAATTCGACTGCAATGACATATTTACCATGGGGCGTTTTCTAGTTTAGGATGAATAATCTTCTGCACATATTTTTTTTCTATATTGTGCCTTTCCTGCTGACAGACATTTTCTGATGAACGACGTGCTTTCTCTCAAAACCAGAATATTATCTCTAAATGAGAGTTGTAAAGGCGTCGCTATTTTCTGCAAATTTGGAAAACTACCTGGAATTTAGTTCACAGGCACTTGACTAGGTGCAACATTCTTTAGACCAAATGTTTTTGATTCTTCCCTGCCGTGATGGGGCTCCATACTGTGCTCTTGACCCAACAAAACTTACGTTCTTATTACCCGTTCTTGAGTCTTTTCTCTTATATTCATTGAATGTATCTTCTTTATTTGTTAACCAATTTAGAGCTGCTATTGTGGATATTTGTAACATTGTGATTGAATAAAAGTTAGGAAACGTAGAAACAACTGTTTTCGTTTTATTACCTCTTTAAGTCGAATATTTGTGACTACAGAGACTGTTTCTGTAGAAAAAGAAATAATATTGTAAAATTTCTGAACAAACACCTCGTACCCCATTTCTAAATCCCGGCAGTTGATAGCCTAGCGAGGTCCTCCCATTGACTCAGCTATGACTTGCGGAGGACTCTTGAATTCGAGACGAACCGAGTGAAATCCTTCTTCCTCGGTGGCTTGAGCAGCCTAGTGTTGTGGTCTCCAGTTCACATGCCGGTTACTTGACGGTGCAAGATCCAGTGGTGTCGCCCGGTGTACCATTCAATTTGATGTGTTCACACACCTGCCTCGTTTGAGCTCCTAACGTAAGCACAGCAAGTTAATTGGTTAATGGTTTTAGATGAACAGCGAACATGAATGATGGTTTGATGCTATGCATTCAAGCATAATCAGACGTTTATCTGTTGAGTTCATTCAGGGCCTTTGATGGGTAACAAATGTCGTATTATAAATTACTATGAAGTTGAACTCACAGTTGGAATGGTCTAACTTGTTGTGAAGATGAACTCACTGTGAAGATGAAATCACAGTTGGAATGGTCTAACTTGTTTCTTCGTAAGTTTGTGAAGGGTAACAAATATCGTAATATAAATTACTGTGAAGATGAACTCACAGTTGGAATGGTCTTGCTTGTTACTTCGTATGTTTATCGGATGAAGATTTTGTTCACTACTCTACTGGATCGTCATGGCTGTCATTAGGAAGCAACGGCAGAGTTGTCCTCACATATTCCTTCCATAGATTTTCTTTAGGAGTAAATCAGGAATCCACAAAAATATATTAAAACACCCGACTGCATCTTCTGAAAGTAGAGTATTGAGAAATGTTTGTGCTTGTTACTGTACGGCTGTATTGTGAATCATAAATAGGCCCTATTTAATAAATCAATCACTAATTCACTTGTATACACAACTCAAAATTTTCTTTTGAGTATACACCAACTCAAATTGTTATTTTGGGGTGGATGGATGATTATTCATTTTATAGATCATTAACACTTTATTTTGGTATTCTATTATTTCTTCTTGCTTGGGCTCTATAATTTTTATCTGCCCTTTTTTCATGGTGATAAATTTTGCATTGGTTATTATTATTATTATATATTCGAGGTTGGTTGAGAAAGGTGACCCAGTGAGAGGAGGTACTCGTGGGACACTCGGGACTCGGCCCGGGGTTTCGAGAACCCAGAGGACTTGGGAGACCAGGTGGATTTGGGGGGACTCCCTTGGACCTTTCTGGGGCCCTTTGGGATACACTTGAGACCCTTTAGGACCCTTTTGAGGAACTGGGGGACAATTTAGAGGCCCCTCTGAATCCTGGAACCTCTGCTCCCTCCTCCCAGCGCTGTAAAATGCATACACAGAAAAATGTATATATGTGAGATGCTTGAGTGTAACAATTAACCATTACAGTCCGCGGATTGCTGGCGCAGAGGGCGAGGGTCGCGTCGAGGCTGGTCGAGGTGCGTCGAGATCAGTTGAAACCTGTCTAGGCGAGTCGAGTTGGTCGCGACGAGACGAGACTGGCCGAAATGATTCGAGTAGAGCTGAGACGATGGGACCCGGGGAACTTGGGGACACGGGTTACCCTCCCGGATTCGTCGGGCTCTTTTGGGACCCGAGACACCTCTGCCACCCCACTCCCACCCTAAAATGCTTGAATGAAAAAATTTGTTATAACAGTCCACACGATCACTACCGCAGAGATGGCGAGTCGCGTCGAGGCTGGTCGAGGCGCGTCGAGATCAGTCGAAACATGTTGAGGCGAGTTGAGTTGGTCGCGACGAGCCGAAGCTGGCCGAAATGATTCAAGACAAGCCGAGATGAGCTGAGACGAGGGAGGGGCCTCGGGGGACTCGTGGAGCTCGGGAAGACCCGGGGGACTTGGGTTACCCTCTGGGATTCATCGGGCTCTTTTGAGACCCAAGAGACCAATGCCCCTCCACCCTATCCCCTTCAACAATCAGTGCGAAATCAATAATCTGAGCAGTTTTCCTGCCTTTGACGAACCTGCTCTTCTTTTCTTTTTCACGATCCACAATATTATAACGCTGGTGTATTAGTGCGGGAATTCCTGTCTGTGATTTTGTGAATGGGTATTTTTTCTTCAGTCTGTGCTCGCTCGCGCGTGCACAGGCCATATGCAGTTTCTGGGGTTGACCTGGACTGCGCAGCTATAAAACCTTGTGACGCGTTGCGGTTGGAGTCTATCTAATCCGTGAAGCCATAGACCTTGTACCAATTTCGACGATGCTGTCTGTTCGCACTGTCGCGCGTGCATGTTATTCTTAGAGTTTCCAGTGGTTGGAGGCGGGGATTCGTTTTGTCTGAATTGTACTAAAAATCAAATAGACCGCGTAGCTGTAACCATTGTGTTGCGTTGCTGTCGGAGCTGAATTTGTCCGTGCAGCCGTGAACCTTGTGCCAATTTCGACGATACTATTTGTGCGCACTGGCGTATGGACATATTACTCATGAAGTCCTGAGGGGTTAGAAGCGAGGATTCGTTTCGTTTCATCTGAGTCTTTATCTTACCTAAATAAATGAAATGTATTTATACAACTAAACCGCGTAGCTGTAAATATTGTGTTGCCTTGCTGTCGGAGCTGAATTTGCCCGTGTGACCACTGGCCTTGTACTAATCTCGACGATGCTACCTGTACGCACTGGCGTACGTACATATTACTCTTTGAGGTTCTGAGGGGGTGGAGGTGGGTATTCGTTTTGTCTGAGTTTTTATTATCTTCCTGAATAAATCAATTGTAATGTAACCGAACTAGGCCGTGTAGTTAAAAACATAGTATTGCGCTGCTGTCGGAGCTGACTTTGTCCTTGTAGCTGTAAACATTGTACCAGACTCGACGATGCTGCCTGTACGCACTAGGGTGCGTACATATCACTCTGTAAGTCCTAAAGAATTGGAAGCGGAGGTCCGTTTCGGGTAAGCGTTTTTCTTTTGCGCACCAGCGCGCGTCTGACATTGCTAAAATTTTCTCATTTTTTCTTACGTTAAAAGCGTTGTTTTGTTTTTTCCTCGCACACTTAGGCGTGCGAGCCTAATGGAATCAATGATCATCGAGCCCTACGGGGGAGTCTATTATGACTCGCGTTGAGGCTCTGGTGGAACTGAGGATCAAATCAAATCACAATGTTATTTTTCTAGAGTGAGGCCATCAAAGTTTTGTAGAAATGTTTATTTGAAACTGTTCTACTCTTGTATGGATTCACACTCCTTCTAGTATTTTTGTTTTGAATGTACTTCCAATCAAGTATCACAACTGTAAAGGTACACCGTAACAAGTTACTAAAGAAACTAATACAACCATCGTATTACATGAAAATAAAAATTCATGTCTTCAAGATGTAAAATTGAGTTTTGGGTCCATCGTGACCTCAACAATATGTCTTTCGTCCCCGCCCAAAGCGGCCAAGTCCATCTTCAATATTTACAAATTTTCATACTTACTTCCTTTAATTCTCATTTATCTGACCGGGTGTATTACCTTGACTTCGTCCCGTTATAATATGAACACTCAGAGTCCTGCGAGTATTTTTGCGACGTCGAAGTCTAACCCAATTCCATTAGAGCTGGAAAACAGGGGAGGCTGGTCTTATTGTGCTGGCAAATGCTTTCTTTTATATATCGCATCAATACTTTCTACCTCATGCCTTCTTTCCTCAGTTTCTTTTATTACTTTCTCTTATCCACAATAAGCATATAGATTTTATTACCAATACGTTCCTCGTCCCTTTCATTTTATTACTCCATCTTATCCACGATTGTAATTTCTCCTATTTCACTGCCACATTTTTCCTCGGCCCGTCTTTCTTCTTTATATATATAAATACAAACTATAATA
>SDVV010023033.1:0-12834 GCA_016164225.1 Gammarus roeselii | reverse complement strand
CACACAATTTACAATCTGTGAGTAGTCTGTATTCACCCGTGGTGTCCCCATCCCTCTCTGCCACCTGTCATAAATAGCACACAATTTACAATCTGTGAGTAGTCTGTATTCACCCATGGTGTCCCCCTCCCTCTCTGCCACCTGTCATAAATAGCACACGATTTACAATCTGTGAGTAGTCTGTATTCACCCGTGGTGTCCCCCTCTATCTCTGCCACCTGTCATAAACAGCACACCCTTTGCAATCTGTGAGTGGTCTGTATTCACCCATGGTGCCCCCCTCCCTCTCTGCCACCAGTCATAAACAGCACACCCTTTGCAATCTGTGAGTAGTTTGTATTCACCCATGGTGCCCCCCTCCCTCTCTACCACCTGTCATAAACTGTACACCCTTTACAAGCTGAGGGTAGACCCATTTCCACCCTATGCGTCTCAAATGTACAACACCCTTTACTCGCCGGAAGTTGACTACTTTCGCCCACCATGTCTCCAGCCCTACTCAGTTTTCGACTGCGCCTTTTGATCCGAGACCTTCACCCCAACACCCACACTTGGGAGGGGAAGCGGAGGGGGGCAGGCTTTGTTTGTTGTTGTGTCAAAGGAAATTCTTGCTTTAGTCATCACAGTTATGTGGTCCAACGTAGCAATTCCCTACGTAATTCGACAATCACTGATTCAGTGAGCGCACTGGCTTTTTTTTGCTCATGTACTTCGGAAATTGCATCGTACCCAAAAGTACGTGTGCATATTAATCTAAATAATATTTAAAATGAATATAAATTGAACCAGCGTTTTATAGCTACCCAATGTATGAGTAAATCATCTTATTTTGAGAGAAATCTAACTACAAAAAATTTAAAGGGTGGGTCGATTGGACCTGGAACAGCAGCTACTTATATGGTGCAACGATTGGACCAGGAACAAACGCTATTTTTAGGGTGTATGGATTGGTTATGAAAGCTAGATTTTGGCCGTAACACTCGCTCTCTTTACGGCGTAAGTTTGGGCTAGGAGCACAAGCTACCCTTATGGTGTTTAGATTAGGTTAGGAAGACACGTTTCCTTTTACGCAGGCCAACATATGGGCAACAAATCAGTGAGATTCGCACGCACCTCATGAATCTATAATAAAAATCACCCACTTTGCCATGCATTTAGCTCCTAATACGATATCAGGAAATATTTGCCGTGAAGAAGAGCTGAGATAAATTCCGTCACAGAGTATTGCGGAAACGGTTTAATTGTATCAAGGCAGTCTCACTTTATTGCGGAAACGGTTTAATTGTATCAAGGCAGTCTCACTTTATTGCGGAAACGGTTTAATTGTATCAAGGCAGTCTCACTTTATTGCGGAAACGGTTTAATTGTATCAAGGCAGTCTCACTTTTTTGCGGAAACGGTTTAATTGTATCAAGGAAGTCTCACTTTATTGCGGAAACGGTTTAATTGTATCAAGGCAGTCTCACTTTATTGCGGAAACGGTTTAATTGTATCAAGGCAGTCTCACTTTATTGCGGAAACGTTTTAATTGTATCAAGGCAGTCTCACTTTATTGCGAAAACTTTATTAATAACCTCACCACCGTCAGAATGTTGTAGAGACCCTTTTAATAACATCATGACCATGAAAAGTGTGTTGCGGGGACTGTTCTAACAACATCACAACCAAACCAGTGTGTTGCGACGACTGGTCTTAAATCATGTACATAAGAGAGTGTACCAGAGACTGCTCTAATCACACGTCAACTCTACCAGCGAGTTACAGGGCCTGTTCAAGCAACATCACGATCATAATAGAGGGATACAGGGACTGTTTAATCAATGTCACCGCTGGAACAGTGTGTTGAGGTGTCTGTTCTAACAACATCGTGACCGTAACAGTGTATGGTGAGGACTGTTCTAAGAACATCACGGATACTCTAATGATCCCCTGCCATTCATAGCAACACTGTCTACATCATTAACCTAACTAGCCAATCTGTAACTACAATCTTTTTATTGTAGACCAGAGCGCTGTTTGAAGTGATGAGAAAAATATGGTAGGGGAGAGGACTTGGAGGAGCAGGAAGGTAGGGCGGATGGGGGAGGAGGCGTAGGGGGAAGAGAGATTGTGATGTCCTTCATCTCAATGTAACTCAAACAATACACCATTAAATTCCTTGCAAAACATATCATACATAAATTACCTAATACATGTGCTAAAGCGTTCAATTGCGCCCATGAGATTAGCATAAGAGGAGTTTGAGGTACAGCTGGTCGTCAGCCACCCCTCTTCTTGGGGAATCGGCCTTATGTCTGTATCTGTTTCAGTATATGTATCTGAATCTCACACACGCACCATTTCAATATGGAAAATCATTATCAATGTCTCTTAAGAAATAACGAGTAATGCGAAAAACCTAAATGTACACAGTGTCGTATTCAAGTACCAATTGACTTGAAGAGTCCCAAAACTCAACAGTCAAGAACACTATCAATGAATGTATTGGACCCGATAGCATAGTTCACGGAACCTTCTCGTTGATGCCACATGTTCGCATTGTGTCAACGGCTTCAATAGGCTTAGTGTGACAGTTGCAGTTGGTGCGTTGGAGATGCTGTTTATGTTCATACAGCTCAAGCTCTTGTACCTCCTCGGAGAGCTCACGCTCGGTCCGATGTAATTTTTTTGCTGTATCCAGCCTACGAGGGAATTCTCATTCCCGCGAGCATTTTTCGACGTATTCTTTTCTTGTTCCGACGACTCTCAACTCGGTTGTGTTTTTGGAGGTCGAGAGAGGCTACTTTTCAAGCCAACGCTTTCTATTTTGTGTTGTTTAACAGCAGCGTTAGAGCGGGTGAACGATGTCTTTCGTGTCCTACAGCGGCAAACAAGAGGACCTTTGCAAGGTAAACATCGTTATCTCTGGTCAAACTTTTCAGTTACATCGATTACACCTAGCAACACGCATCAACTGGGAAGTGGAAAGGGATGTACAGGATAACTTAGATTATTATTACTAATCATTTACAGGTAGATGATGTCTATAATACCATGAACAAAATGACTCCATTCAAATAAAAGGTTATCAACTATTTTCTTTATATTGAATGACAACTCGATCAAATAAATTATGTCCTTCACTCTCACTCTCTTCGTCGACTGAAGTATTCCTGGTCATACTCTTGATCCAGCGATTATGTCCGTATCTGTTTTCATGCAAGAGATTCTAAGATTCTCATATAATCTTTTATGGTAACTGACCAATCAACTAGGATTATTTCAACACCGTGCACTCCCTTCATTCAAGAATGATCTCTGTTTGTTTATAGAAGCCGTTGAGGTCTCTGTGGGGCTCGTTTTAACTACGAAAGGTCATTTTGTCTCTGGCCGAGTAACTACCTCTTCAATTCAAACCAACTATACGACTCTTTCAAATCACCTGTTACATCACTTCCTTTGATTTCAAAGAATTCGTGAACGACGTGAACTACCTGCCTGTTGCTTCACTGCCTACCTGTTACATCACTACTTGCCTGTTACATTACTACCTGCCCGTTACTGCCTGTTACATTACCATCTGGCTGTTACATCACTAACTACCAGTTACATCACTTCTTGTCTGTTACATTAATACCTGCCGTTACTGCCTGTTACATCACTACCTGCCTGTTACATCACTACCTGCCTGTTACATCACTACCTACCTGTTACATCACTACTTGCCTGTTACATTACTACCTGCCCGTTACTGCCTGTTAGATTACTACCTGCCCGTTACTGCCTGCTAGATTACTACCTGCCCTTTGCATCACCACCTGCCTGTTACATCACTGCCTGCCTTTTACATCGCTACCTGCCTTTTACATCATTACCTACTTGTTGTATCACTTCTTGCCTGTTCCATCACAATCTGCCCGTTCCATCCCAACCTGTCATTTAAATCAATGGATTCGTGGTTGGTCTATCAGACATAATCCATGATTTACGATCCATAAATCCCTTTTCAAAACGGTTGATCACTATACGACGACCTATAAATTATGATCTATAAACAACGATCCATAAATGTCGATACAGAAATTACAATCTGTTAATTATGATCCCTAAATTTGATTCATAAACTAGGACCCATAACTGCGATTCATAAATTACGACCCAAAAATAACGATCCTTAAATAATAATTCATAAATTACGGCCCATAATTTACGGTCAATAAATTTATAACAGATCCATCCTGAAATTTATTGGACGGATCTTCCTTCCTGTTGGATCAACCAAGTAGACTTATGGCCCTTAATACTCCTTTCTAGAATGACTGCTAGAGAAGAGGAATACGCGGCCAACTTCTCCAAATGTCATTTATGCAGTTAGCACTCGTGATGTGTATGCGCCTTTTGTACTTTTTCATTCTATTGCAAATGATCAAACTTGTGTTTTTTGTTAAGGCGAAAATTAATTAGTGCTCACTTATTGAGGAAGCGGTTAGCCCATGTGGTGTCCTTTTGCCTGTTTGGGCTTTCCTATTGCAACTGTTCAAATTTATATAAATTTATGTTAGAAAAAACTGCTTATTTCTCACTTGGGTTAGTATACAAATTCCAATCATCGGATGGGATCTGAAATACCCTGCCAGAGTACCAGGGGAAACAAGGTTTACTCTGCCTCGGTTACAGCGTAACGTGTGACTGTCTCTCCGTTACCTTGGAAACAATGCCACGGCATTACTTCACGCCGAGAGCATGGTGCATTAGAGGAAACTGTGGCGTTGGCTGAGGCTGCTTAACATGCAGTTAGCTCAGAATTCACAATTTACGTAGCTTTATAGATTTTTCATCTCTCTCTATCCAAGGTGATAGGAACAATACTCCTACATCTTACTTCCAGCAGTTCAGTTTTACGCCAGATTATTTCCACGCCAGCATACATCCAGGCCAGAGTACTTCAACGCCAGCGTACTTCCACGCCAGCGTACTTCCACGCCAGCGTACTTCCACGCCAGCGTACTTCCACGCCAGCGTACTTTCACGCCAGCGTACTTCCACGCCAGCGTACTTCCACGCCAGCGTACTTCCACTCTGTCTTTTTAAAACGAATAATCTATCGAGAAGTCACTCACTCAAAGATGATAGTAAAATGAGGGGCTCTTTCTATATCTATCCCGTTATCATTATTTAGAACTAGGCCTAAGGCTTTAATTTATATTCGTTTGACCGGCCGGGTGACTAGGCCTCATAGACCTTCTGAGGCCTAAACAAATTAGATTAAAGGGAAACATCACGTTAGAATTTATTTAAATCAAAGCGATGAAGATTTTTAATTGTTCAATTAAACCTCATAAATATGCGTAGTCACGAGAAGGAATTACGTTTAGTATACAGCGACAAACACATGCAAGCTACAACGAGACATATTTTAAAAATTATATTAGGTACTTATTGTTCTTTTACTCCAACCAATGGTGAAAACAACACCTGGAAAGTGAAGATAATCCTGTGAAATAGATGTTTTACGGTGCACTGTGTATAGATGTGTTTTGGTACGCTTTGTATAGATGTGTTACGGTGCACTGTGAAATAGATGTGTTACGGTACGCTGTGTACAGATGTGTTACGGTGCACTGTGTATAGATGTGTTACGGTGTACTGTGTATGGATACGTTACGGTGAACTGTGTATAGATGTGTTGCGGTACACTGTGTATAGATGTGTTACGGAGCACTGTGTATAGATGTGTTACGGTGCACTGTGTATGGATGTTTTACGGTACGCTGAGTATATGTGTGTTATGGTGCACTGTGTATAGATGTGCTACGGTGCATTGTGTTTAGATGTGTTACGGTGCACTGTGTATAGATGTGTTACGGTGCACTGTATGTAGATGTGTTACGGTACCCTGTGTATAGATGTGTTACGGTACGCTGCGTATAGATGTGTTACGGTACGCTGTGTATAGATGTGTTACGGTATACTGTGAATAGATGTGTTACGATAAACTGTGTTTTGAGTGGGAGTGAGTCAACTCGAAAAAAAAACGAGCTTTCAAACAACACTTTTATTACGTTCGATGGAGCCGTAGACATTACATATATAAGACACTAACATAGCTACACCGCCGCCTTCCCCATGTAGGAAGGTGGCCAACGGCAAGATGCTTCACACACTATTCTTCATACCGCCACACACATACCAACTCGAAGACTAAGAGCTCAAAACGGTAAGTCAAGGAGTTCGTTAACTTAGAGCTCAGAGATCAGTGTCCGCAGCGAACCCCGACAGCTTTCAATGGTTTTCTTCAAACTTAACATTGGGGTCATAGCCCTCCCACATCTCCAACCATCCAGTTTATTAACGTTAACTATATTTGGGTCTTGCCAATCATAAAAAGTCTTCTATTATTCGTAAAGATTACTTCCCACAATTCCTTGAAAAACGGAAAAACAATTGTATTTCTTTCGCCACGGTACCAGAACTTGAAAAAATGTATTTCATTTTATACAATTTTTTCTATGAGGCTTTAGACTTAATATTTTTTTACTTCTTATTATATATCAGAATAGGCAGGCAATAGCTGCTGAAGCAACTATTTTCCAATGCTGCTAGACTTAAGCATGCATATCTTGCTCGACTTTGTATCATCCGTGAACGTTGTCGAGTACCTAGACATAATGTCACACAAATACACATAATTTTTATTAGAATTTAGCTCTTCGCATAAAAAATTAGGGGTACAAGGGACGCGTCCAGGTGATAGCCTTTTAAATATTACATAATAACTCAAATGAATTTGTAGTAAAAAGGAAATTAACTTTATTATAGTCATTAGGTGTATAATATTACTCCGCTACTGTTCCTTGATACACTCATAACTTTACACTAATTGATCATCATTCTAAGGTCATTAACTTTTCCAACGCCCTTCCCCAAGCAGCAACGTTCTCCTGGCAACTATTAGGCAGATGATGTTGACCAAACACAAACAGGTCCACCGTTCATACAGTTACATTTCTCTTTTGAAGGGCTTCTTTATTCCAGCTTATCTTGAAATCAACTCCAGAAGTCTATCAACTGAATCTTTGCTCCACTAGAGGCGCTGCTTCCAACTTTCAATACCTGGACGCCTTTCTGTCGTAGAGATGCATAATTTTGCCCCAGCATTGCAGTACGTTGAAGTTACGGACATGCTAAGTAACTTCAATACAACTTTGGAATTCTGAGTTTAAATGCACCCTATATAAGATGGTCGAAAAGACCTGATGAAGGAGATGAAACAGTCTTTATTCATGACTACGACGTATGCAAATACTTTTTGGAACCAGTCGTCTCTTTTTTTTGGCCGAATATAGTATTTTGGAACATTTTTATAATCACTATACGAATTTCTCTAAGATGTTTATAATAAAATACTCCGACAAAGTGTCCGACGAACATTGTCGGTTGCATAAAAATGGGGCGTCCAAGGATGCAATAATACTTACTGTCTGAACTTTTCTGCGCTTGAGCTAAACTCAAAACGATCTATGGCAATCTTATGTAAAGACTTCACTCGATCGTGACGTCTCTGCTACACCGAAAGATATACCGAAAGTAAATGAAATATTGAGCTGAATATCCGTAGAGTTAATTTTGTTTTTTGAAATCGGGGCTTAAATTCAATCAAAGATGATATAATTGCTCATGAATTATGGAAGTCTACAGTGAATACAGTAAATTACATTTAGATGTGCAGTGCTTTGCAAATAGTGCACAGTACAGCTCAAATAGCGCAGTGATGCTCTGTTGCGTACAGCACTGTGTTCCGCACCTTACTTCTCATATTTGCCTCAACGGATGTACGTAGGACCGAAATCCCTTGTTCATACTTACTGCAGCGAGAAAGTCTTCATTCTCTCTCTGAGTTTTCCTTTCTCTCTGAAACTCGTGCAATGTATCATTGTTTTTACGAGCTGCGAGTGGACTTCATTCACCCCTTGCTTCCCCCTTTCTCTCTGCCACCTGTCATAAATAGCACACCCTTTACAAGCGGGGGGTAGACCGTATTTACCTTTGTCATCCCCCTCCCTCTCTGCCACCTGTAATTAATAGCACACCCTTTACAAGCTGTAGGTAGACCGTATATACCCTTGTCATCACCCTCCCTCTCTGCAGTGGTCATACACAGCATACATTTTACAAGCTGTGAGTAGAATCCATTCACTCTAATCCCCCCCTTCCTATCTGTCACCTTTCAAATATAGCATTCCCTTTACTCCATATTTCGCCTTCGTGTCTCATCCATTTCCATCCCCGACTGCCCCTTTTGACTGGGACAACTCCACCCCAGCTTCCACACTTGGAAATGGAGGGATGGGGGAGGCAGGCTTTGTTTGTTGTTGTGTCAAAGGAAATTATTGCTCTAGTCAACCCAGTTATGCGGTCCAACGAAGCAATTTCCTACTTAATTCAACAACCAGTGATCCCATGCGTGCACTCACTTCTGCTCATCCACTTGGAACAATGTAACCTACACAAAAGTACGAGGATTTATTAATTTAAAGTAATTTTTATAATGGCCTCTAACACATTAAATGGCCTCTAACACATTAAATGGCCTCTAACACATTAAACTTATATGGCGTTACGATTGTCCCAGGAACAAATGAAAAGCTTATGGTATATTGATTGATTAGTAAAGCAAATGTGTCTTGTTAAGAGTATAGATAAGAAACTGGAACAAGCGCAGCGTTTAGGTGTTAATACCGGGTCACGAACACACGCATTCTTTACGACGTAAAAATTTGGTCAGGTTCACACGTACCTCATAACACTATAATAAAAGTCACCTATTTTGCCTTGGGCTCTCAGGCCTCTACTACGATACCGGGAAATATTTGTCATGAAGAAAAGTGGAGTTAAATCCCGTCGCAATGTCTAGCGGAAACGGTTCTAGTTGCATCACGGCAGTCACTCTTTGTTGCGGAGACTGTTCTACAGCCTCACGACCGTTAAGACGTTTTCTGGGACTGTTCTGATAACATCACGACCGTAGAAGTGTGTTGCGGGGAGAGTTCTAAGATCATCATGTACGTAACAGAGTTTTAATATCATAACGACTCTAACAGTGAGTTGCAGTGTCTGTAAAAGTAAAATCACGACCATAACAGTGAGTAACAGACTATTCAAACAATGTCACTACCGGAAGATTGTGTTAGGAGGACTGTGATAACAACATCACGGTCGTAACTGTGTCCTGAGGGAACCATTGAAACAACATTACGACCGTAACAGTAAGTGGCCTGGTCTATTCGAGTATCATCGCCACCGTAACAGTGTGCTGTGAGAACTGTTCTAAGAACCTCACGGATACTCTAATGAACTCCTGCCATTCATACAGACGCTGCCTACATTTTTAACCAAACTAGCCAATCAGTAACTACAATCCTTTTATTGTAGACCAGAGCACTGCTTTGGAGATAGGAGAGGGTTGTGGTAGGAGAGAGGACTCGGAGGAGCGAGTAGGTGGGATGGGTGGGGCAGGAAGAGCAGGGTGAAAAGGGATTTGGATGTCCTTCATCTCAATGTAATTGACATATTATAGCATTCAATTAATAGTATAATAACTCACGTAAAAATTATATCATGCAAGTGCAAAACATTCAATTGCGCTAAAGAGCTAAGTTATGATTTCGAGTTTGAGTGCATGAGAGCAATTTGAGGTGGGGCTCTCCGTCGACCCCCCCCCCCTGGTGGGGAATACAGCCGTTTATCTGTATCTGTATCTGTATATGTATCTGTTTCGTAGGCACAAGTCATTAGGACAAGTTAGAACACAATTAATACCTCCTAGGCAAGAAAGAGTTAACTAAAGTTCTATGAGCAAACAGTTCCGTACTCAAATACCAAATGACTTTGAGAGCTCCAAAACTCAACAGTCAAGTGCCCCTAACAACGAGTGTATAGAACCGGATGTCGTAATGCACTGAACCTTCTTTTTGATGACACAAATTCGCGTTGAGTCAACGACATATTTAAACCCAGAATGACAGAGGAGGTTGTGGCACATTCTCATGCAGCTCCAGCTCCAGCTCCTACACGAAGATCTCACACTCGGTCCCAAGTAATTTTTAATGTGTCTCGCCTACGAAGGAATGCTCATTTCCGCGAGCATTTTTTACTGAATGTTTTTTTCTCGTTCCGATGACTCTAAACTCGATTTTATTTTTGTAGGTCGACAGAGGCTATTTTTCATGCCAACGCTCTGTATTTTGTGCTGTTAAACAACAGCGTTAAAAGGGGTGAATGATGATCTTTTGTGTCCTACTGCGGCAAGCAAGGGGACCGCTGCGAGGTATAAATTGTGATCCGAGTGCAAAGTTATCAACAGTCATGATTAGATCTGGGAACACGCGTTGACTGGAAAGTTGAAATGGAAGGATATGATATCTAAGACACTATTAATAATTTGTAGATAGATGTGGTATATAATATCATGCAGAAAATGGCTCCCATTCAAACGAAAGGTTATCAACTTTCTTACTTTTAATACTGAACATTCCGACTCTAATACATAAAATCAACTCTCTTCCTGATGTTGCAGGACAGCTCAAGCAAATTAGTAATGCACTCACTCATAGCTTGCGATCCTTAATTTACGATCCATAACTTTATAACAGACTCATCCTGCAATAAAGTGGACGGATCTTCCTGTTGGCTCAACCGACCATGTTTCTGCTAAAGCTCCCCCACTAGTAGACTGGCGCTCATCCTGCAATAAAGTGGACGGATCTTCCTGTTGGCTCAACCGGCCATGGTTCTGCTGCCGCCAGTTCGTTTGTCCCCCACCAGTAGACTGGCGCTCCTTAATACTCATTCCTAGAATGGCTGCCAGAGAATAGGACACGGCACACTTTTCCAAATGTCGCTTTTGTATCTAGGATATTTTCTGTTTATGAGCCTTCTTGTACTCTTTTATTCTATTGCAAATGATCAAACGTGTTTTTTTCTTCGATGAAAGCTATTTATTGCTCACGTATCGTGTATGAGGTTAGCGTATGTGTTGTTCACGTACCAGTCCAGATTTCCTACTATTAGTTTACTAGTGTCAGCAATGTAAATTATGATTTGAAAAATTGTGATGTCTCATTTTTAATTAATCATCAGCCTCAACTGTAATGATGTTTTTTTTATGCATTTTCAATGTTCAACACATGAAAATAGTCAATATTGGTTAGACAATTTATTTAAAATCTGGTCACCATTTTGCTGGGTGAGCATATCTTTGCTAGTGACTTTCCATCGGTCGCATCCATATGTGCATTTATGAAATAGCCGCTATACTACTTATTGCCCAATAATTACTGTACTATTTATTGCCCAATAGTCGCTACACTATTTAGAGCCTAATAGTCGCTTCACTATTTATTGCACAATAGTTGCTATACTATTTATAGCCCAATAGTCGCTCTACTATCTATCACCCAATAGTCGCTCTACTATCTATCAACCAATAAACGCTATACTAACTATCACTCGATAGACGCTATACTATTTATAGCCCAATAGTCGCTATACTATTTATTGAAGTCATGGAAACAGAAATGGCACATGAAACTCTCATAGACGTTTTACTTCAGAACTAATCCTCTTGCTATCACAAAGCAACCTAGTTTGGGCCAATAGGCCTGTTGCTGTCTTCTTACATTATAAACACTTGTAAATAGTTGCTATACTATTTATAACCCAATAGTCGTTTCACTATTTATAGCCCAATAATCTCAATACTGTTTATAGACTAATAGTCGCTCTACTATCCATCTCTCAATAGAAGCTATTCTATTTATAGCCACATAGTCGCTATACTATTTATAGCACAATAGTCACAATTATATTTGTAATCTAAAAGTTGCTACCCTATTTATATCCCAATAGTCGCTATATTATTTAAAGCCAAATTGTCGCTATACTATTTATAGCCCATAGCAGTTATACTATTTTTAGCCCAACAGTCGTTTTACTATCCATTGCCCAATAGTCGCTAAACTATTTATAGTCCATAGTCGCTATGCTATTTATAGCTTAATAGTTGCCATTATATTTATACCCCAATAGTCGCTATACTATTCACAGCTCAATCTAATTTCCAATATGTCGATCCGAGGCATATTTTCACTCAATGGTATTTATTGCTACTACAATTTAAATGCCATCTTCATGGATGAATTGTTATGAAATTAATGAATCCGAGGTCACTAATGATTGGTTTGGAACCCTTTGACGCCGGTCGTTTATCGAATATTGCAGAGTAAAATCATTCATATTTTCTAATAATACGGTCCCTAAGCGATGTTATTAACCGCTTGATGTCATCGGTCAGAGTTATTAACCGCTTGATGTTATTAACCGCTTGATGTTATTAACCGCTCGATGGCATCGGTCAGAGCTATTAACCGCTTGATGTTATTAACCGCTTGATGTCATCGGTCAGAGTTTAGCAATTGAACGAATGAAAATTGTCAGTATTAGCGAACGTTCCAAAGTAATGAAATGAGAACTGGGTTTGAACTTGATCGGTCGACCGTAATATCTGACCAATGGTGTGTTATGAGGCCAATGGCGTGTTATGAGGCCCATGGTGTGTTATCAGGCCAATGGTGTGTTATCAGGTCAATGGTGTGTTATCAGGCCAATGGTGTGTTATCAGGCCAATGGTGTGTTATCAGACCAATGGTATGTTATCAGACCAATGGTGTGTTATCAGACCAGTGGTGTGTTATCAGACCAATGGGGTGTTATCAGACCAATGGTGTGTTATCAGACCAATGGTGTGTTATCAGACCAATAGTGTTGACAGACCAATGGTGTGTTATGAGATCAATG
>SDVV010023032.1:0-12834 GCA_016164225.1 Gammarus roeselii | reverse complement strand
GGTATAATAGTTCCTCGGTTGGCGGTTTGATGTATATATTCGTTACGAGAATCTGTCTACTCCATAACGCCATAACGCACTATCCAGTTTTGAACCTGATATATCGATGACACCTTGTATCCGCATTATTATTATTATTATTATTATAATATTTATTTTAATTAATTAAAAATCATTTATTTTCATCGTCTAGCAATGGGTTATCAATACTTCGGTATAATACATCAAATTTAGCTTTCATATGCGCTTCTTGAATCAGCGAAACGAGAGATAAAGTGAATTTGTGACAGCACATTTCCTGTCGGTGGCCGGTTTGTAGCTGCTTCATGTTTCAAAACATGATTCTCATTATATGTTATTAAAAGTCCTATAAAAAGACACATGGGCATGGGATTGATAAATCCAAAATGAATAGATCGCAGCTCATCTCTAGTGTGCTGCTGGGTCGCCTTCATGGAACTGAAATGGATTTCACAATATACAATCATACATGTACACATAGAAATACACATTCAAAATGTGCACACACCTACCTACATATATGGATGACTATCAGTGTAATACACATTCATATGTGCACACACCTGCTTACATATATGGATGACAATCAGTATATTACACAATCATATGTGCACACACCTACATACATATATGGATGACAATTAGTATAATACACATTCCTATGTGCTCATACCTACCTACATATATGGATGAACAATCAGTTTATTGCACATTCATATGTGCAAACACCTAACTACATGTATGGATGACAATCAGTATAATACACATTCATATGTGCACACACATACCTACATATATGGATGACAATTCGTATAATTGTTAAATTATTATTAAATCCTTTATTTCAATCATCTGGCACTTTGTTTTCAATTTTTAAAATAGTACACATGAAACATTATTGCCATTAACACTATTTGAATTAACGTAAACGAAAATTCAATTTGAAATTTGCCGCTGGTTCTGATTTCATGCGACAAATTATAAATTATAATATTATAATCAATGATCGTCAGCCAACATCTTATTTGAGGTAAGAATCAGGAATGCCTGGCACGAACTACATGGGGTGGGGCGATCATGAAATACATGGGGTTGGGAAAATTACGAAAATACTTAGGATTGGAAAAACCGCCAACACATGAGGCTAATAAATCTTGAGAACATGGGGTTGGGAAATCGAAATGCGCCAACATATTGTGAAGATGGGGTAAGATATGAATACTAAAGGGTTGAATAGGTGACATAAATTGTACTTACAATATATACATAGCACTGGATATACATATTTCATGACGAAATGCGCTAACATATTGTGAAGATGGGTATAAAACATTGTATGAATAATGAAATGGTGAATAGACTACATAAGTTATTCATAAAATATATACATAGCACTGAAATATATACACTTCATGACCGCTAGGAAATTATTAAATGTTTGACAATCAGAATAATTCGATACTTGCGTACAGGAACCGAATAAATATACTTCTGTTATAGAAGATGAAGCACAATATTAGCTTATGTGACAACGATTGTATCTTCAAAAATAATACGGTAAATGGTAGATATGATTCAATAAATTATATTCTCGTCGACTTGGCCTCTGTCAAAGTTGGGAGCTACCTATCGTTCCTCGAAAGTTAAACTTTGAATTCGTCATTGCTCATCTCTGGGGGCCGCCGGTTCGGATTACATGGAGCGAAATATTATTTACAATAGTATCATCTGTGCACATACAGAAATGTCTATTTGACAAAATAATTCCGACTACATAGCGTTGGGAAAACCAGTGACACGCGGGGTTGAGAAATAAGAAATAGTTGGGGCTGATAAATAACGAAATACACGGGTGTGGAAAGTAACAAGTACATGTGGTGGCAAAATCACGCATGCATGTGGTTAGAGTCCCGAGAACATGGGGTTGGGACATTAAAATGTGATAACCTATTGTAATGAGTTGTCTACATTATTGTATGATGACAAAGATGTGGATGAACAACATGAATTATACAAAAAGTATGAATACAAAATGGGGTTGGGAAATCGAAAAGCACTAACATATTGTAAAGATGGGTCTAAACTATTCTATTAATAATGAAGGGGTGAATAGGCGACATAAGTTATACAAAAAAAATGATACTCAAAATACATACCAAACAATTGAATGTACAATATACACACTTCAAGACCGCTAGGAAATGATTGAATGATTGACAATCAGAAATATTACAATGCTGGCGTACACAAGTTGGATGAATATGCTTCTGTAATAGAAAACAAAGCAAAATGTTAGCTTATAAGGCAATGATTTTATCATCAAAAATGGTACGGTAATTATTAGAAATATTCAAATGAATTAGATTAAAATCGAGAAAACCTTTGTCAAGTTAGAAGCTGCCTATCGTTCCTCGAAAAACTGAATTCGTATTTTAATTATACTAAAACGACTGGAACATTTAAAACATAAAAATGGACAAAACGCTAGTTATCACTGATGGTAATTGGCAAAGACAATTGTGATCGGTAACAACATAGAAAACATATGTATCGTCTGAGTAAAAACGATTAGATGGTGTCTCAACGTTGAGAGTTACGGTGGTGGTGGTTGGTGGTGGTGGTCGCTCATGAACAGAAATGGGTTTTCTGGTTATTGTTGTTAATGCATTTAGCTGGTGTTTGTTGGCAAAGTTACCGTTTTGAATCGATCGGTCAACAGATGTTCATTAAGCCTATTCCTGAAAGACTTGTTGAATTCAAGCCTTTTGAGGCTTGTTGGGAGGTTGTTCCAGGATTTTGCTCCAGTAATCAAAAAAGCTCGACTGGCAGTTTCTGTTTTCCTGTGTTCAACGTGTAGAGTATCATTATTTCTTGTGAATCGATTGTTCTTTTCACCTAGAAAATATATGTGCCTTTGGGTGCCGGGTGAATTTTATTCTGGAAGATCTTTATGAATTCTGATCGACTTATGGAGCGCCAGTTTGTTGTCGATATTCAGCCACAGTAATTTTTCGAGAAGAGGACTTACGTGGTCTCGTTTTCTATGCTTACCATCGCACGTTATTCAGGCTGCAAAGTTTATACAACGTTGTCCTTTCTCTCTTTGGGTTTTGGTGCATTTCCCCCATATTGAAAGACAGCAGTTAATGTGAGAAAATACTAAAGCGTGGACAATCAGTAATCTTGATTTGAAATCCCATTCTTTTTTTGCAGAGTTCAGGAATAAAAGTGCTCCATTCAGCTTGAAACGCAGAGTAGTTACGTGGTGTTCGAAGGAAAAATCGGGATCAAACCATACTCCCAGACTTATAACTTTATCCTCAACAGGAATGTCAGATTTGCTTATCTTGATAGATTCATTCATTGGAACTGCTTTTCTTTTTGAGTTCGAGCCGAACAAGATGCATTTTGTCTTTTCAGAGTTGAGCTTGAGTCCATTTTTATCATACCAAGATTTCAGATTAGTGACGGCTGTCTCAGCGTCGTCTTTCACTGCAATCATATCCGACGGCTTTCGGGGAAGCAATATTTGAACATCATCGGCGTATATTACCGTTTTCGCTTGATTTTTTGGTAATTTACAGTCTATGTCATTCACAAAAAACAGGAACAACAAAGGGCCAAGTATCGAACCTTGAGGGACCCCACAGGCAACTGTGGCCGGATTTGACATAGTTGCGTTATCGAGTTTAACCGATTGTTGTCGATTCACCAGATAACTTTCGAACCAAGTAGGGTCAATTCCGATGTTGCGGAGCTTGCCAAAAAGAATTGTATGGCTTACACTGTCGAATGCTTTCGATAAGTCTAGCAATACTAGCAGAGACAACTGCCCCTCATCAAAGTTTTTGTACAGATCTTCAGTGATGCTCATGAGTGCGTCTTCTGTTGACAATTTTCGACGATAAACATACTTGCAGTCATTGAACAGCTTGTTTGATTCGAGGTAATCAATCAATTGGATGGATATTTCCTTTTCTAGAATCTTGGAAAGGACAGGAAGAAGACTGATTGGTCTAAAGTGGGATGGTTCATTCTTGTCCCCAGATTTATGAATTGCTTTTATGATTGCATGCTTCCAGATCTCTGGAAAAGTTTCACTTGCTATGGAGGTGTTAATAACTGCGCAGATAAAAGACAAGGTAACTATAAGGCTATCTTGCAAATATTGTAGGGCTAAACCATCTATTCTTGAAGAATTTGTGTTCCTCAAGGCAAATACGTTTGCTTCTTGGTCACTGTCTCCATCAAAAACTTTTGGACTCCATGTTTCTGATAAGCTTCCTGGGTTACCTCTTAAAAAAACTGTTTCCAATCTTCAGCGAAATAGTTGTTAAATTTCTTTGAAGCTGCTTGAGTATCCGGATAAGTAGGCGAGGTGATATTTTTTTTGTAGGGAACAGTTCTTTTCAGTACATTCCACGTTTTTTTATTGTTTTTTTCACTGTTCTAGTTCCTCGTGATGGTATTTAATTTTTACCCTCTTGACTTCTCGTTTGACTCTTTTATTTTGAATTCGAAATAATTTTAACCAAGTGATGCTTCGTTATGCTCTGCGTTTGAGATATTTTTCAAGTGCAATTTCATTTTGCAGTTGTTTTGTAATCCATTTAACCGGCATGCTTTTCATTGTTATAGTTTCCGTTGGCGCCACAGCGTTCAGACATGTGAGAAGATAGTTTGTGAGTAATTGGGCTTGCTCTGTGACGTTATCTGTGCAATGTATCGGTTTTATCATCTCGACGTTTGCCACTAGTTGTTCTCTGAAATTGTCCGCGGTGTATTTTTTTTTGTACGACAGGTTATTTTGTATACTTGTTTCTTCTCTTTTTTGATGTTAATGGCGCAGTTTATTTCCTGGTGGTCCGAGAAAGAATTGGGCTCCACGTCTGTGGTAACAATGGAAGACAGATTTTAACACATGAGTAGATCCAATACAGTTTGGGATTTGGGAGTAATTCTTGTTGCACTTTTTATGAGCTTATGCTGCCTGAGTCTGTCTAAAATCGGCTTCATTTTGTTGGATTTCAATTTCAATTGATCGTCATTTAAATCTCCCAAAATGTACAGCATTTTTTCTAAGCGGATAGCTTCTCGAAATCTTTCTTTAATTTATTGAAAAGACGTTACACTTGTTTTGGGTAGTCTGTAAAGAGAACCAACAACAAACGATCTGCTTTTTTGTACCTGGATGTTCACCCAAAGGTCATCAACTTCATTGCTGTCGTTAAGCATTACTTAAGAATAGGTATATTCTTCTCGCACATAAATCACGGTTCCACCTCTTTTCCTTTCTCTGTCTTTTCTATAAACATTGAAGCAGTCAATCTCGATGAAGGTAGTGTTGATGTCAGATTCCAGACAGGTTTCAGTCGGACATAGAATGTCAATTGAGTCATCCTTCATCATCATTTTGATGCGATCCATCTCTGTTCCTAAGCTTCTAACGTTTAAATGTTTAATCACGATATTATTTAGGTTCTGCTGGGTATTTGCAGATATGGTTGCTGAGGGATGGTCGCTGCTCCCAGCTTGAACAGTTTGCGCCTCTAGTCATTTGTTTTTACTTACAGTACAGTTATTGAAACTTTGGAATGATTGCACGGGCATTTCTTCATCGAATATGCATGTATCATTGTCGTATTGCAATGGAGAATATCTACTGGAATACTGCACATTAGTTTCCACATGCTTGTTTCGCTTCGCTGCAATATTTTGTTGATCGAAGTGTGACTTCAGATGGTGGGTTGATGAAAGACTACTATAGTGATCCAAATTCTTGGCTACAAATATTGAGTATTGAGCAGCTTCATTAATCTTAAGGTTGGTCGGATTAATTACAGTTTCCATTACGATGTCCGGGTTTGTTTCATCTAAGATTGTGATTTCTATTTTGAGTGCGTTGCTGAGAATTGCGAGGACTAGATCGCCAAAACTGCTATTGTACTCTTTGTTTTCAAAATACTTTTTTATCTCGGAGAGGAACCTATCATATTTTTGTACTCAGTGAAGGCTTCGTAATTTTCTATGTAATTGAAGGAGTCCTCCATTGCTTTTTTTCATCACCTTTATGAGGTGTTCATCGTTAAGTCCTGTTTGTTTTACTAAAGATCCTTTCACCGCGTGAATCATACAATGTCCGTCTGCTAGTGTTGATTGTCTTTTTATTCTTAAGTCATTGAGAATGGTGTCGATGTTGGCGTTCCTGGGGAATTGTTGAAAGTTTTCCGTCACCTGCTTTGACATTCTTTCATCCGTTTTATTGTTTGTGTCAGCAACACCACCTTCCTTTAGATTTTTAATATGCTCTTCAGCAACACTCCTACTGACATTATCTAGGAATTTGGTTGCTAATTCTCGAGTGGCATTGTTTGTATGTTTGGGATATCTTTGCTTTCGGTTCTGTTCTTTGTTGTTGAGGGTACATGGGAGCAGGGGAGACCGAACTGAACCAAGGGAAATAAATTTAGATCGGTGATTGAAGAGAGGCATGGCTGAGGATAGCTGAACTGTGCTAGAGGAAGGAATGGGTGGAGGGGGGTAATATATGGAATGGATGGGCGGGATGGGTAAAGTTGGAGTTTGGTCTGAGGTTAGGGAATGGTAGCGAAAGTGGGAGCTAGAGGAAAGAACAGGTGGAGGGAGGTAATATATGGGAGGGGTTGACGGGATAGGTAATGCTGGAGTTTGGGTTGAGAGTAGGGAGAGGTAACGAAAGTGGAAGCTCGAGGAAAGTATGGGTAGAGGGTAATATATGGGATGGATTAGCGGAATAGGTAGAGTTGAAGTTTGGGCTGAGGTAAGGGAATGGTTGCGAAAGGGGAGGATTGGGGCTGTGCTGCAAGCATAGTTAGACGAATTTGTGTGAGTAGTGTAGAGTAGAGGAGGAGGGTAGGAGAAGAAATGACGAGGCTCTGAAGGGCCGTCATTGCTGCGACCGTGTTGAAAATACGCTGCATAGGAGCTAATTGTGTTCGGATGATAAGGAGTTACTGATAAATGATTTTTAGTTTAAATTTTTGTTTGGGGTTGACAAGAGGGAGCTGGGATGTGAGTTGTCTGCGAGTAGATGTCCTTTGCTGACGTGTGATGGGGTGATGATACGAGACGATGGCTATATGATGAAGGGAAGTAGAAGGGAGGAGACCACAATAATGATTGCTTGCGTCTACCATTGTTATAGTCCAGGGATGGCAATACATGAACCCTCTGAAGAACGTAACGTGCTATCGTGTTGAAAAATTTGATAATTCCACTATAGTTTAGACTAGCATTCTCTGAATAAAACAATCGTTTGTCGGGGGCACCTGTGAATTCGTCTTTTAGTTTGCCTGATGGGATAACTTTGAGCCTCAAACAGTGGCAAAGACTCATGAAACAACACTCTGTTCCATTGTTTTCAGATTGAAGGGTTCTGCCATGTACATCTCAACATTTTCGTTTTTCGTTTTAATTGCTGTGGTTATTATGACTACTACTTCATTTTCGACGTAGTCCGTGAACACAATAATGTAAGTTTTGAATGGATTTGCGCTTTCAATGATTTTAGACAGAGCACCATAGTCGTTAATATTTATCGTTTCAGAAGTGCATCTATCTGAAAGATCGGACTCTATCACATTTTTCATGAGGATATCACCAATGAGTATTGTCTAAGGGTGCTGGTACCTGATGCTTCACAGTGAGCCTGCTTTGCTGTTGTGGATTTTTCTGTTGAGGTGACGATTAAAGGCTTTGTATCGGAGGAATAATGTGGAGTTATGGACTCAGTTTCAGAGGTACAAGGGGTGGGAGATGGAGAGCTCAGTAGCGTTGGGTCAGTATCTGTCACCGAAAGAGCAACCCTGTGGGAGAGAGAGGGAAGGCTTCTCTTTATCGCGTTTTGGGGCACATACACTGGCCACACGAGTGTGTGGGCAATGCTGCAGCTCTATGTTTATAGGCTTGCTGGTTCTGGTGCATTTTTGGCTTTTGATATGTAGTCTCTGTTATTCTTTTCACATGATATGCAGTCTCTGTTATTCCTGGCACATGTGCATTTCTCGCATGTTCCACTATAACACATGCAGCAGGATTTGCTTCTGTTGGCAGTGTGGCTGTGGGGCGGACTAATAATTTTGATAAATGCTGACTAAGCCTAAGCAAAGATGTTTGATATAAACTTAATCGGAAGATGCAGGTACAAGATATTATTCTATTGGTAAAAGGAAATCGCGCCAAGGAATTGAGTTTTAGGTTATAACAATTTTATTTTAATTATCAAAACTTTGTTAATAATTAGAAATAATTCAGACAAGAAGGACTAATATTTTTGATAAAAATTGTAATAAATGTTGATTGGCCAAAAACAAACTTGTCATAGCGTAAGCTTAAAAATTCGGAAAGAAATACTCTCATAATCTTTTATCCTAACTGGAAATTTTGGAGTTGTCGTTCACGCTACCATTTGTTCCTCAGACCCTCCCATTTGCGCAGGTTGATGAGACATAGGCAGAAGCGATATAATATAAATATAATCTTTGTTAATGTACGAAGTACCTGATGGTGAATTTGCAGTCCATTAAGCCAACAGGCTTATACTGCGGTGCAATTTACTCGAAGAACCGGAAAGAGTCCTAAACTTAAAACGGGAGGAGAGGCAGTGGAAAAGAGGGCGGGGTAGAGAGCAGCATCAGCTACTCATGACCATGGTATTGTGAGGGGCGCGCACTTGTGTACACATTTGTCGGAGCCGCACACAACTCCGATGTGTCAGATAAGGTATGGCCTCGAACGACTGAGGAAGTGTGGATAATTTTCACAAATAATCTTGAAGTAACAGGAAAAGAGATGGGCTACCTTGGTTTTGACGGTTGTCGGGAAAAAAACTGAAAGAAGTAAATTATCTCAAACCTATGAAAATGTAACACAAAATAATCCTGAGCTAAACACGAAATGAAGGCTAAAAAGATAAAAAAGTAATTTACATAGACGTGTCTAACATAGATTCAGACAAGCCAGTTATGTGTGCTAGTTAATGCGACCTAGGAAGAAATGGTATGCTCTTGCTCAAGAAAATGTTACAATGAGCTTATATGAGATAGTAAAGAAAACATAAACACAATTTTCAATTAAACGAATGACAAATTCAGACAGAAAGCAGGACAAATATTTAGCTCGAAATCGAGACAAACAAGAAAACTACTCGCAGAGACGATTCTGACAATTTTTTTGTAGAAATAAACAAAATTTTGAGAACCTCTCTACCAAGACAATTCTGACAAATTCTTTGCATATGAACACCAAATCCAGAAAGAATTTAGGTAGATTTTGGCTCGCCAATGCTAGAAGGTACGGTCGGCAGCAAAGGTCGAGACACCTAATGCAAATATTCACACCGACGTAATCTCTGTTAGTGAAAAGTTGACGAGTGCAGGGCTGGTCATTAGCATCTTCATGATACGAGGAATCAGTCGAAATTCGGAAAACTTCGGGCCGTTCTTTTTGTAGCAGTTACAGCAAGATTGCATGTGATACTAAAATGAAAAAAAATGTCCGAGAAACGTAGAAAGCTACGCCTGAAATCGTTCAAACACATTTCATTCTTTGTTCAAAATATTTCACCGCTCTATTCCAACTTGTTTTTATTTGTATTTCAACTTTACAAGCTCTTCGTTATAAAAAAACACAATAAATTTAGAAAAAAATAGAGACAAAATAATAGGCTAGTAATTTTAATGAATGCTGACTAGGCCTATACAAAGCTGTTTGATTACAACTTGATCAGAAGATGCGAGGACAAGATATTATATTGTTAGAAGGAAATCGCACCAAGGAATTAAGTTTTAGGTTATAACAATCAGTTACAACCTTCCAGCGAGGGAAGAGGGTCCGTTATCGCCACCCACTAACAGACAGGCGGGTGCGGAGATTGTCTCTCCAGCGGGTGAAGAGGGTCCGTTATCGCCACCCACTAACAGGCAGGCGGGTGCGGAGATTGTCTCTCCAGCGAGTGAAGAGGGTCCATTATCGCCACCCACTAACAGGCAGACGGGTGCGGAGATTGTCTATTCCGCGGGTGAAGAGGGTCCGTGTCACCACCCACTAACAGGCGTGGCGGGGTGCAGAGGTGTAGGGGACGATCGGCTCAAACAACAATTTTAGAGGCGCGGGGGAAGGGGAGAGGTGTGAGGGCACCCTTAGAGACTGAATAGCTTATATAGTTGCTACTAGTTTTTAAGTCACAGAAGTTTCGAATTGATTATGATTGACTCAGAAGTCACTTAGACAAATAATTTTGCATAATCTGTTGTTACTTTTTTATTCTAATGGAATTAGAGCAATGACATTTATTCCATGTGGAAACACAGTACTCCAATGGAGCTCAGTTTAAAGGTTTAAATGGGCTGGGCCAAGGGACGGAGAGGCAGGAATGATTGCGTTGGGGTGATGTGACACCAGTCGTGAAAGAGGGGTCCAGGCGGGTAACACATGAAATAGCTGTAGGGCGAATTCACAGACTGCCCATGCACTAAGTCATAATATGCATATCATGCTATCCAAAGTCACATCAGTATTTTTTGATAAAGGGATAATTCATTTTTAGGTTTATTGATGGTACGAAATGAATTGGTAACGGGTGACACCGTTTTGACCACAAAATAAGTTGGAAACTTGTGATAATAAATAAATAAGCTGATATTTAGAGACAGAACATTATTATTATTTATATTTTTTTTTTTCAGTTTTACACATAAAATTGTACTATGAACTCTTACTTTGCGGCGGTCACCTAGTGTCCACTATCCTTCTGGTGCGTAGTGGGGCGGTTGGTGTAAACATCTGCCTAGGCAGGCACTCGGCCTATAGATGAAGGGTTCAATTGTTTTTGGCCGAGGGCGGGTGCGGTGAGGTGAGAGAGTGAAGGGCAACTCTCTTCCATGCATGGTAGTAGGCCCGAGGTAGCAAAGCTAGACGAATTATGCACGGGTGCGATAGCAAATACACATAAAATTACCTTGAGATTAGCAAATTCTTCCGTCCAAGACACATCTCTGCACTGGTGAAAAGTTCAGCTGCACTTGGGTCACAGTTTCACCGCCTACTGTAGGACCATACTTCAATATTAAGGAGGAGTTAGAGAGTCACCTAGGCAAAAGCTCGTTGCGAATATGCCCTTTTGTATAAGTAGACCGATTTACTATGATGGATACCCTAGTGTATTACAATTTTTATTATCGGTTAGGGCAGAGTAAAGAATCTTATTTGGCTATTTGTATAGTTGTTGTTGTATCTTTTTTTTCCACGATAACCATAGGAATGAATGTTTATGATGTGTCAATCCGTACTGCATCTCTGTGGAATTTCGTCATTGATCCCCAGCAAGTGTGTAGTTTAACGTTTTAGAAGACGATTTACTGAATGGATGGGTCCTGGTGTAGAGGCGGCTTACACTTTTGGGTGGTCATTTGGAGTTCGTCCAAGTTCAATGTAATTTTGTAAGTTCTTATGAAGGTCGGTCTTAACTTCCATGGGTTTGTTAGAGAGGTTATCCGACAAGCTGCTGATCGTTGTAGTGATTTACTTAGGTCGTCAGTGAACAGGAGCTTAGCTTTTTATGGCCATACAATCTTTGAGACTCATGTCAGGCCCATTCCTGACCACTGTACCTGTGTATAGATTCTTGGTTATGTCCAGGATGTAACTTTGCTCGACGTTGTTCAGAGATGATGGACTCAAAAGATGCATGGTATGTCTGAGGTATTGTACCATGACTGGGTGTTACCTCTAAATTTGTTATATATCAGTGGTAGATTGCTGAGAAGTGACCTAGTAAAGCATTGTAGAGTTTGTTGTTATGACACAGTGGGCTTGGATATTTGTCCTACTAGAGGCATAGCATCAGTTAGGTCTAGGAATTTGTTATAGATTTGAACGGATGCCGTAATATTATTATTTGTCATGCATGAATTCAGTGTTATATGTAAGATATTTTCGGTATGACTGTTATATTAGTATATGATATTTTCATGAACAAGATCACCTTAGGAGTTGAAGTACAGGATTATTTATACATCAATTAATTATAAGATCGGTAATGCATATCGGCATCGTGTATTAATTGACCAAACCCCTTCCATATTGGTGTAGGATTTATCAACTGGATGTGTTAGGATAAACCGTAAATCGTACTTAATCAATGTTGGTTCGACCATAATTGAGAAGCTTACTCAGTTATTTTATTGCTGTTATAGGTTTTTGAACGGTTATCATAATAATATAACTGTATTTGATACAAATTCGAGTAATTTCATGGAATGTTGGGTATAAAATACGCTTAATTGCATGTAATGATTCAAAATATGGAAATGTTTTACCTCTCGACATTGGATTTTTGTCCGGTTTCATGTCATCTTGGAGAACTAATCTACCGGATTTGTGTAGAGTGTTAGTGGTTAAACTCTCCAATGATATAATAAACATCTATATTATGTTATCAGTTCTCATTTCTTTACTAGATGCTTATTCCCTCATGTCTTACTTTTATAAATGTTTGTAATTCGTTTGCAGTTTATACACTTAGAAGTTATTGATTAATTCAGGCTTTGTTATGAGATTGCGTTCCAATTCAGAATATCTGACTTATCCGAGCATTCACCAGATTCACTGTATCATTTTTGATTGTAATTTTATGATGAAGAGAGGCCGTAAACCTAACCCATCCTAACCAATCCTAACCTAATCTAACCAAGAATTTTCTTCTCTCCCGTTTTCATACTTATGTCATGTATTTCTTCATTGATTTAAGCTTTATTCATATTAAATCTATCATAT
>SDVV010023031.1:0-12834 GCA_016164225.1 Gammarus roeselii | reverse complement strand
CACATTCATGTCTCTCCTTCCCAACGCCTGCTTCACACCATCCATCCACCCAAACTTCGGTCTACCTCTAGGCCTGCGACCACTCGCCTCAGCATTCACCACCCTTTTCACCAATCTCACTTCATCCATCCTCTCCATGTGCCCGAACCATCTCAAAACACGCGAAACCACTCTGTCCTCCAACTTCTTCACCATCTCTGTTCTGATTCGAACCACGTCGTTGGTGATTCGGTCTCTCAGCGTTACTCCAGCCATGTTCCTCAAACATTTCATCTCGAAAACATTCAACCTTCTTCTCTCCTCTGCTCTCACCCCCCCAAGTCTCAGCTCCGTAGAGTACAGTTGGGACAACAACACCCTCATGCAGTCTTCTCTTAGCTTCCATCCTCAACGTCCTACAGCTCATTACACTCTTCAGGGCACTCAACATTTTACACCCCTCCTTCACTCGTTTCAGTTTCCACTAGTTCAGTTATCTCCACATGGGAGCCCAGATACTTAAAACACTGAACTTCCTCCAAGAGCTCTCCTTTTAGGATGACATCAATTTTGCTCGCATCGACAGTCCTCGAGCATCTAATTACTTTACTCTTACCCACGTTCACTCGAAGGTTCCTCTTCTCACACACTCTACCAAAATCAGACACTAGCCTACATAGCTTCTCCTCTGAATCCGCAACCAGGGCCGTATCATCAGCAAATATCAACTGGCTCAACTGCCAACTCCGCCCAGTAGCTTCCAACAGTTCCAAGCCGAAACCCGCACACTCGCGTTCACCTCCCTGATCACTCCATCCATATAGAGGTTGTACAGCCATGGAGACATCAGGCAGCCTTGTCTCAGTCCCACTTTAACTGTGAACCAATCACTCACCTCGCTTCTCACTTTGACACATGCTCGGCTGCCAACATAGAAACTCTGCACCGCTTTCAACAGATGTCCGCCCACTTCTTACAAACGCAACACCCTTCACAGCGCTTCCCTGTCAATCCTGTCGTATGCCTTCTCTAGATTCACGAAGGCCCAGAACACATCCTTTCCTTTGGCAAGGTACTGCAAAAATCTGATCGGCACACCCTCTACCACTCCTAAAGCCGCAGTGTTCCTCTCCAATTGCGCAGTCCGTACACCCTCTAATCCTTTTGATCGGCACTCTCCCGTACAACTTACCAAGCACACATAACAGAATGATACCTCTCTGAGTTGCAGCATTGATTTTTATCTCCTTTGCCCTTATACAGCGGAACAAAGCAGGCACTGCGCCACTCAGTCGGTACCACGCCTGCCACGAAACACAAGTCCAGTAACCTCACCAACCATTCGACAATCATTACTCCAAACCAGGGGCTTTCCCTGCTTTTATCACATCCACCGCCTCCTGCACCTCTTCCCTGGTAATGTCCGCAACAAGTCTTTCTCCCAAAACTGGCATCCGTGCACCACCACCCACATCAACAACAACAGCCTATCTGTCATCCTCGACATTCAACAACACCTCTTCCGTACATCACCACTTTCCAACAACAACTGGCCATTTTCATCTTCCACCAATTCTTCTTTTCCGGTCTCTCCCTTTCTCACCCTCTTCACCTCTTTCCAGAACATCTTTTTGTTCTCAAAATTCTGGCACAACCGTCTGCCCCACCGGGCATCAGCGTCCCTAATGGCTCTCCTCACCACCCGCTTCACCTCGCTTCTCCTCTCTTCGTAGCTTTTATAAGCCACCACCGACTTCACCTGCACCCGCTCCTCAATCGCTCCTCTTTTCCGTGCCACTGCCAGTTTGACCTCCTCGTTCCACCACTTGCAACCTTTCCTTCTGCACCCGCCCACACGGTGCGCGCCACACACCTTCTTCGCAAATCTCAGCAACGCCTCCCATTCATCCTCCACATCTCTCAGGTCCTGTCCTTTCATGTTGTTATATTCTTTTATCAGCGACTACTGAAACTCTTCGGCTCTACTTCTCACATTCAGTCAAATCACTTTTACTACCTCTCCTCCTCATCCCACTCGTTTGTTGCCTTTCCACTTCTGCTCCACTCTTAATCTAACGTCCATCAGCAGATGGTCAGATACTCCTCCACCCTCCCCTCTCAACACCCGCACATCCAACAGCCTCCCCACCACTCTCCTCGGTATCAGCACAAAATCCATCGGTGCAAGCTAATCATATCATATCTACGTTCAACTCCGTCTCAGTGCCAGAAGGACTCTGACTCAAGCGCACGAGAGCCTAGGCACTATAATCTAGGGTTATCCCTTTCCTGAATGTTTTTCGACGTGAAAAAATATTCATGAAAAATGTGTTAGAAAAATTGTTCATCAAATGTTCTTGTTCACTGGCATATATTAGCATTTATATTGTGCGCGTTTGAGACCGTGTTCATTTACAATGCCTTACCAAGTGGATCAACTTGGTCACAAATAATGTTACAAAAATATGTGTTATTTGGTTTTTACAGAAGACATCCCTGATCTTAACCTCCGCGACTATACTTATCATGTTTCAACACAAAGTGGCAAACTTACTAGGGCTGTGTACACTACCCGCAGCCGCCACGATGCAAAACATCCTAGCTTCTAACTTTGCGACTATAATATACTCGCCGAGGTTAGGAGCATGGATGTTTTGCATCATGGCGTCAGTGTACAGCCCTAGTAAGTTGATGTTGAAAAATAAAACTTACTAACTAGATTACCTATTAATTTTTTAGTACTTCATACTTTTATGCTCATGACATGCATAACTGAATTTTCCATTTTGTCTTTCATTGCATTCTTATTATCTACTTATAGTTTCAACAAACGGAGTCCGAGTTATAATATGAACCCAATTTATAAAAAAAAAATCTGGTAAATTCAAGACAGAGTGACTTGCTACTGACAAGTATAAAGGATGACTAGTTGATTATAAACATTATGGCATGGGCACTATAACGCTCTGCAAACCAAAATTTGACCTTGGCTTGATGGGAACAGGAGCCGTCGAAAGTCATATTGGTAGCAAGAAACACGAGGCCCGCACTGGTGGCCATCTGTACTTGATGAAAAATTTCTAAGATTCTAATTTAATACCTTTTATTCTATGTATCAATATGGTCTTGATTTTTCTACTAAAATCCTGGATTGTTCACGGATATCTTGGGGAGAAAGCGGGGCCACCCTGTTATCTAATGTCCACTCCATCTCGACTCTCACCGGTGACTTGTATTGTCATTGGCAGGAAGTGCGCGCACGCGAGGGTCAGGTGGTGTGGGCAAAGCAGATGAGCGACCTCGTCGTATACTTTGAGGCGGTCAACTTCAACAAGGCGGTGGCTTTCACCCGCGGTGGCATCCACAACCAGGTGTCCTCGCACAGCGAACAGCGTATGGAGCGACTCATGGAGATGAATCATCAAAAGCTGCTACAGTATCACAAGGTGGGTGTTCTCAGATGACTTCAGGACCATGAGGTTTGCGTATCCTCATGAGACTGCAGCATCATAATGTGTGTGTGCTCAGAAGATTGCAGTGCCATAACGTGCGACATTGAGCGGGTTTTCAGAACACTGCAGTACTACAAGGCGGCCGTGTACTCGGGAGACGGTTTTACCATGATGTGTATGATGTGCCATCTCCAACATATTGCCCAGAATGGTTGTTTATGAATCTCATCCCCGCGTGCTGGCCGCTGATGTCTGACGTGCTCGGAGATTAAACGCTATCCACCGGCAAGTCTGCTTTGATAAGATAACTATGTTATTCAGTCCTTGTCTCTTTTAACTTAGGAAAAGCGATCTCACAGGCGAGTCCTCATTTAAGGGAAGAAGGATAATAGAATTAGTGATCTCAACAATATGGGTGGGTTCTTTGGTATTTCCATGATTAATGAACTTTACAATCTCGAAACTTGCAACCGCCCAACGAATTGAATGATTACTTTAATTACCTACAATGCATAAGATTCGACATAAGTAATATACAAAATGTTGAAATTTGAATAACGTTCTAATACAAGGCGTTACAATCTTACTACCGTATCCACCGCGTGTCGTAGAAGGCGACTAAAAGGGCGCTCCGTAGCCAGGAGTAGAATCGTGCTATCGTAACCCCTGCGAGTCGTAAAAGGCAACTAAAAGGGGCGGGGCGAAGGGGCTAGGAATCCCTTTCTCTGTAAGACCCTTCCTCAAAGACGGCAATACGAGCGGGGGGAGAAGAGGCTCACGCCTCTCCGAACCCTATTGTTAGGGTCGCTGAATGTGCGTGGCTGTAGTACAAATGAGGTAAAGAGGAGAGAGATTGGTGAGATGTTTGTGAGGAGGAAGTTTGATGTAGTGGCGCTGAGTGAGACGAAATTGAAAGATAAGGGCGAATGTGAGTTTCGTGTGGTAAGTGAAAGAAAGTCTGGTTTGGAGGAAGGTTGGACACGAGAAGGAGTGATCTTAATATTGATTGATCGGTGGGCTAGTAGCGTTACCGAGTGGAATGAGGTGTCCTCAAGATTGATGTGGGTAAAAGTTAAGTTATGCGTAGAAAGATGGGCATTTGTGAGTGCTTACGCACCTGGCAACGAGAGGAGTGAAGAGGAGAGAGCAATTCTGGACTGACCTGAGTGAGTGTATTGAAAGTTTTGGAGGTCATTTCAATGTAGTTGTACAGGGTGACCTTAATGCGAGAGGTAGAGGTGTAGTGGTGGAGGATGTGTTAGGAAGGAATGTCGTTCTCGGTAGAAATGACAGTGGAGAAAACCTGATAGGTCTGTGTATGGAGCAGGAGTTGGTGGTCGAGAACAGTTTGTTCAAGAAGCGAGATATCCACAGGTACACTTAGGTAAGGATGGCCCTTGGTGCAGTTGTAGAGAGAGCACTGATGGAATTAGTGCTGATATCGATGAGAGTGGTGGGGAGCCTGTTGGGTGTGCGGGTGTTGAGAGGGGAGGGTGGAGGAGTGTCTGACCATCTACTGGTGGAATGTAGATTTAGAGTGGAGCAGAAGTGGAAGGGCAACAAACGAGTGGGAGGAGGAAGAGAGGTAGTGAAAGTGAGTGAACTGAACGTGAGAAGCAGAGCTTAGGAGTTCTAATAGGCGTTGAGGGAAGAATATGACAACGTGAGAGGACAGGCTGAGAGATGTGGAGGAAGAATGGGAAACGTTAAGGGATGCGTTGCTGAGATGAAGAAGGTGTGTGGTCCGCGCCGTGTGGGCGGGTGCAGAAGGAAAAGTTGCGAATGTTGGAACGAGGAGGTCAAACTGGCGATGGCACGGAAAAGAGGAGCGTTTGAGGAGTGGTTGCAGGTGAAGTCGGTGGTGGCTTATGAAAGCTACAAAGAGAGGAGAAACGTGGTGAAGCGCGTGGTGAGGAGAGCCAAAAGGGACGCTGATGCCCGGTGGGGCAGACGGTTGTGCCAGAATTTTGAGGAGAACAAAAAGATGTTCTGGAAAGAGGTGAAGAGGGTGAGAACGGGAGAGACCGGAAAGGAGGAAGCGGTGACAGATGAAAACGGCCAGTTGTTGTTTGAAAGTGGTGATGTACGGAAGAGGTAGGCCGAGTATTTTGATGAGTTGTTGAATGTCGAGGATGACATTTTTGCTGTGGGTGGTGATGCTTGGATGCCAAATTTGGGGGTAAGACTTGTGGCGAACATTACCAAGGAAGAGATGCAGGAGGCGGTAGAGGTGATGAAAGCAGGGAAAGCCCCTGGTTTAGATGACGTTGCGCCCGAGTGCCTGAAGAAGGGTGGAGTAACGATTGTCAAATAGTCGATGAAGTTACTGAACTTGTGTTTTGTGGCAGGCGTGGTACCGATTGAGTGGCGCTCTACCTGCATTGTTCCGCTGTATAAGGGCGAAGGGGACAAAAATGAAGTCTGCAACTCGAGAGGTATCAGTCTGTTATGTTTGGTTGGTAAGTTGTACGGGGAGTGCTGATCAAAAGGATTAGAGACTCTACTGACTGCGTAATTGGAGAGGAACAGTGTGGCTTTTGGAGTGGTAGAGGATGTATTCTGGGCCTTCATGGATCTGGAGAAGGCATACGACCGGATTGACAGGGAAGCGGTGCAGAGTTTCTATGTTGGCAGCCGAGCATGTGTCAGAGTGGGAAGCGGGGTGAGTGATTGGTTCACATCGAAAGTGGGACTGAGACAGGGCTGCGTGATGTCTTCCTGGCTCTTCAACCTCTATATGGATAGAGGGGTCAGGGAGGTGAACGCGACTGTGCTGGGTCGTGGCTTGGAACTGTTGGAAGCGAATGGGTGGAGTTGGCAGTTTAGCCAGTTGCTATATGCTGATGATACGGCCCTGGTTGCGAATTCAGAGGAGAAGCTATGTAGGCTAGTGTCTAAGTTTGGTCGAGTGTGTGAGATTGGGAAGCTTCGATTGAACGTGGGTTAAAGTAAAGTAATGAGATACTCGAGAACTGTCGATGCGAGCAAAATTAGTTTCCCCCTAAATGGAGAGCTCATGGAGGAAGTTCAGTGTTTTAAGTATCTGGGCCCCCATGTGGACATAATGAACTAGTGGTAACTGAAGTGAAGGCGCGAGTGTAGGAGGGGTGTAAAGTGTTGGGTGCACTTGAGAGTGTAATGAGCTGTAGGATGTTGGGGATGGAAGCGAAGAGAGGGCTGTATGAGGGTGTTGTTGTCCCAACTGTGCTCTACGGAGCTGAGACTTGGGGGGTGAGAGCAGAGGAGAGAAGAAAGTTGAATGTTTCCTAGATGAAATGTTTTAGGGGCATGGCTGGAGTAACGCTGAGAGACTGAATCACCAACGACGTGGTTCGGGTTAGAACGGGGATGGTGAAGAAGTTGGAGGAAAGAGTGGATTCGCGTGTTCTGAGATGGTTCGGGCACATGGAGAGGATGGATGAAGGGAAATTGGTAAAATGGGTGATGAATGCGGAAGCGAGTGGTCGCAGGCCTATAGGTAAACCGAAGTTTGGGTGGATAGATGGTGTGAAGCAGGCGTTAGGAAGGAAAAACATGAATGTGGAAGTAGCGAGAGAGCGTGCAATGAACAGGCGTGAGTGGAAAATAGTTGTGAATGGTTTATTTTGACGCTGCTCTGCTGTGCTTTCCCGTCCTTGGCATCCCGTTGTCGGGATGGTCGTGGGTGGGGGGAGGGGGGCCGGTCATTATGACGCAGCGGGGGTAAACCAATGAAAACTGTCGGGCCCGGCTGCTGACAACCGATCCTCTGACCGCACTCGTGACCCAGAGTGTGTGTTGCGGGGTTACCGGCCGGACCCTTTAGCACAGAAGGGCTAAGTTGTGTGAATGAAGGTGTGAGGTGCGCCTTTCCGTCGGCAACCCTCATTTCTGGGGGATGCGGACTAGTGTCGGTATTTGTGTGTATTCTCAGTGCACTGAAGTACCACAAACTGTGCGCATCCTCAGAAAACAGCAGTACAAAAGTGAGTGTCCTCAGGAGACTGCAGTACAAGGATTCAGGTACAGATGCAGACACTAGGCCGAAATCTCCCGGCAAGGTGGGTGGCCGACGGCAAGGCACAACTCACACTTTCATACACTCACTCTCGCACACCTTAGCTCTTTTGCGCAAATGGGTCCGGCCGGGGACCCGCAACACACCCTCCGGGTCATGAGTGCGGTTCGAGGTCAGTGTCGGCAGCAGGGCCCGACAACGTGACTGGTTTACCCCTACCGCGTCATGATGACCAGACCCCCCCCTCCCCCACCCACCTCCATCCCGTCTCGACGATATGCCCGAGGCGAGAAAGCACATCAGGGCAGCGTCAAAACTCATCTGTTCGCTATCATTCTCCACTCACACCTATCCAGTACACGCTCTCTCGCTACCTCCACGCTCACGTCTCCGTCCTGACGCCTGCTTCACACCATCCATCCACCCAAACTTCGGTCTCCATCTAGGCCTACGTCTACTCGCCTCTGCCTTCAACACCCTTTTCACCAATCTCCTTTCATCCATCCTCACCATGTGTCCGAACCATCTCGGAACACGCGAATCAACTCTGTCCTCTAACTTCTTCCCCATCCTCGTTCTGATTTGAACCACGTCGTTAGTGAACCTGTCGCTCAGCAACACTCCAGCCATGCTCCTCAAATATTTCATCTCGAAACATTCAACATTCTTCTCTCCTCTGCTCTCACCCCCAAGTCTCAGCTTCGTACAGCACAGTTGGGACAACGGCACCAACATACAGCCCTCTCTTTGCTTCCATCCCCAATGTCCTACAGCTCATTACGCTCTTCAGTGCAATCAACATTTTACTCCCCTCCTTCATTCGCGACTTCACCTCAGTTTCCACTAGTTCAGTCTTCTCCACAGAGAAGCCCAGATACTTGATACACTGAACTTCTTTCAGCAACTCTCCTATTAGGAGAACTCTAATTCTGCCTGCATCGACAGTCTACGAGCATCTCATTACTTCACTTTTACCCACGTTCACTCAAAGCTTCCTCCTCTCGCACACTCTACCAAATTCAGACACTAGCCTTCATAGCTTCTCCTCTAAATCCTCAACCAGGGCCAACTCCGCCCATTCGCTCCAAACAGCTCCTAGCCACGACCCAGCACACTCGCGTTCACCTCCCTGACCACTCCATCCATATAGAGGTTGAACATCCAGGGAGACATCACGCAGCCTTATCTCAGTCCCACTTTCACTGTGAACCAATCACTCACCTCGCTACCCACTCGGACACATGCTCGGCTGCCAACATAAAAACTCTGCACCGCTTTCGACAAATGTCCGCCCACTCCATACAAACGCAACGCCCTCCACAGCGTTTCCCTGTCAATCCTGTCGTATGCCTTCTCCAGATTCACGAAAGCCCAGAACACGTCCTTTCCCTTTTCAAAGTACTTCTCACAGACCTGTCTCACTACAAAAATCTGATCGGCGCACCCTCTATCACTCCTAAAACTACACTGTTCCTCGCCAATTAGGCAGTCCGTACAGTCTATAATCCTTTTGTTTAACAACACTCTGCCGTACAACTCACCAATCACACTTGACAGGCTGGTACCTCTCGAGTTGTAGCATTCACTTTATCTCCTTTGCCCTTATATAGCAGAACAATGCAGACTCTGCGCCACACAATCGGTACCACGCCTGCCACAAAACACGAGTTCAGTAACCTCACCAACCATTCGACAATCATTACTCCAATATTTTTCAGGCACTCGGTCGCAACGCCATCCAAACCAGGGGCTTTCCCTGCTTTCATCACCTCCACCGCCTCCTGCACCTCTTCCCTCGTAATGTCCGCCACTAGTCTCTCTCCCAAAACTTGCATCCGAGCACCACCACCACCCACAGCAACAATGTCAGCCTCTCTGTCATCCTTGACATTCAACAACTCATCAGAATACTTGGCCCACTTCTTCCGTACATCACCACTTTCCATCAAACAACTGGCTGTTTTCCTCTTTCACCACTTCCTCCTTTCCGGTCTTTCCCTTTCCCACCCTCTTCACCTCTTTCTAAAACATCTTTTTGTACTCCTCAAAATTCTGGCACTACTGTCTGCCCCACCTGGCATCAGCGTCCCTTTTGGCTCTCCTCACCACCCGCTTCACCTCGTTTCTTCTCTTTCTATAGCCTTCATATTCCACCACCGACTTCGCCTGCAACCACTCCTCAAACGCTCCTCTTTTCCGCGGCATCGCCAGTTTAACCTCCTCGTTCCACCACTCGCAACCTTTCCTTACGCCCCCGCCCACACGGCGTGCACCACACACATTCTTCGCACATCTCAGCAACGCATCTCCTAACGTCTTCCATTCTTCCTCCACATCTCTCAGGTCCTGTCCTCTCACGTTGTCCTATTCATCTCTCAACTCCTGTTAGAACTCCTAACCTCTGCTGCTCACTTTCACTACCTCTCTTCTTCCTCCCACTCTTTTGTTGCCCTTCCACTTCTGCTCCACTCTTAATCTACCTTCCACCAGCAGATAGTCAGACACTCCACCCTCCTTTCTCAACACCTGCACATCCAGCAATCTCCCCACCCCTCTTCTCGATATCAGCACAAAATCCATCAGCGCTCTTTCCACCACTGCACCATGGGCCATCCTTACTCATGTGTACATGTGGAGAGCTCGCTTCCTGAACGAACTGTTCCTGACCACCAACTCCTGCTCCCTCCACAGATCTATCAGGTTTTCTCTTCTTTCATTTTTACTGGGAACGCCATACCTTCCTATCACATTTTCCACCACTGCATCTCAAACTCATTCATTAAGGTCACCCAGTACAACTACATAGAATAGACCTCCCAAACTCTCAATATACCCACTCAGGTCAGCCTTGAATTGCTCCCTTACCTCCTCACTCCTCTCGTTATCTGGACCATATGCACTCACAAGTACCCATCTCTCTACGTCTAACCTAACTGTCACCCACATCAATCTTGAGGACACCTCCTTCCACTCGGTAACGCTACTAGCAATCCGATCAATCAATATCTAAACCACACCTTCTCGTGCCTAGCCTTTCTCCACACCAGGCTTTCTTCCACTTACTACACCAAACTCACATTCTCCCTTACCTCTCAATTTCGTCTCACTCAGCGCCAACACATCAAACATCCTCCTCACAAACATCTCACCAATCTCTCTCCTCTTTACCGTACAAGGATGGGGTCCTCAAAACACTGCAGTACTGTTATACACTTTATATAACGGCTTATATATATATTTATGTATAGTCGCTGCTCTCAGCGACTACGGGCCCAGAGTAAAATACCAAACCGCACACCACTTGGCTATAACGGTGAGATGCCCCAGAGTGTAAAAGTTTCACTGTTATTTGTTTTTATGTAATTGTACGCATTAAGGACTGAAGTATAGTTGACAATTCTCAACATGGGTAGTACTATTAACAAGCTATATTACTGTAAGTGTAGGATGATTTTCGTTATATTAAATGACTCCGCCGTGTTGATATCTACTTTGATACCTAGCTGTAAATCTATACGTTATGTGTATTTCTTTAGATAGCCCTTGAATTAGGTTACTTGTATGAGAACCTTCGTAAGTGTGTGCTGTGTCCCTCCAACAAGTGGAGAGTTCAGCATTTTTGTGCCTGGTATAGGATTACATGCAGGCCATTTGTTTATTCTAAAACGGCTAAAATAATTTCGGTGCCAATGGGACACAAGTAAACCAGGGGACACGCCCTTTAGCAGTTAGCAAACGGTAGAGCTGTTCTCAATGGACAATTCAAATCTCAGACATTAACGCGAGGCGCCTCCCTTTTTTGTAAGATTTTGAGTGATTGGGAACAGTTAGCCAGGGGGAGAGCGGACAACCTCAGACGAACACCGGTGGCCATCGCAGAAGGACCTAAAGTTGAGTATTGGTGCGGGCCCTTAGATCCATCTAGAGTAAAGTATGTTAGGATTACACTGACCCGTTGATTAAAGAACCGTAGCAATTGTGAGCGTTTTATTTGTATCAGACCAAAAATCATTCATTTGGAGGTTAATAGGTAGAAATCCATAACAGTGCCATAATGTGCGTGTCAGCTAAAAACTACAGTACCATTTGTTGGTGTCCTCTAAACACTGCTGTACCATAAGTGGCATGTTCTCAGAAGACTTGTACCTTAAGGTGTGTGAGGCTTATGCACTACATCACCATAATGTGCGTGTTGGAGAGCAATCGAGCATTTCCGTTCCTATTGATAACTGTATTCCCAGGTCCCTTACGTGCTATGACCCAACACTGCACGTTGGTTTATCTCCTATTTATAGTGTGACGTTCATGTACACTCGGGAATTCCGGTCAAGCTCTTTGAAAAGAAGTAGCGGTGTAAGCGGCGTGGTTTTTCCACCCCACTATCCCACACTGTATTTCGGGAAGTTGATAAAAGATCACAGAACTGGATCTGTTTGAATAGCTACATATAAATCCTCCATATCCGTCAATGTATTAGTACTGTTTAAGCTAGTGTACATATATACCACAAAGAAAAGTATGCATAATTTTAATTTCGGTGAAGTTATTGTTTCCGCTCACACTTGAGTGTGAACCTATCGGAATCGATGCCCTATTCACCCTTTGGAGGAGCTCACGAGGGCTTAAGTCAGAGCTCCGGTGCCGATGGACTCGGTAAGCTAATCTAAACTGTTCAACCTATTGTGACGCTCCGCAGGTTGGCTTCAGTCGCGTTTACCCCAAACGCACGCGGCTGGACTCGACCAACTTCAACGCGATGCCGATGTGGACTCACGGCGTGCAGTGCGTGGCGCTCAACTACCAGACAGGAGGTATGTGGAGGGCTCTCGTCCGCGACCGGTTACTACTAATTAGAACTCCGGCAATGGGAAAGAGCTGCTGTCCACCGCATCATTTTTGATATTATCATTTGAAGGACGTCACTTGCGCAGCGCATTGAATAATTCACAGTTCTCAATCGTGACTATGAAGGCATCTGTTAGTTTCACGCCCGCACGGAGTCACGGCCCACCTGGGGAGGGGTGTGAATACCCCAATTTCCCTTCAAACTCTACTCGTCTTCACCGTTCACCATCTCTTTTCCTCTCCTATTCTGCATATACCTGACAGTTATTTACCCCATTTACATCTTTGGTTCGTCATTTTGTTCCTCTTGATCACACTCCCAAGTAGTCGTTGCACTCCGGTAGTAACTTATTCTCTTTTTGGGTGGCTAATAATAGCCAAATTGCTCACTTCATTCCATGCAAACATTTTCTACAACTTTTATACAAGCGGGGGGAGGAGAGGCACACGCCTCTCCGAACCCTATTGTTAGGGTCGCTGAATGTGCGTGGCTGTAGTACGAGTGATGTAAAGAGGAGGGAGATTGGTGAGATGTTTGTGAGGAGGAAGTTGGATGTGTTG
>SDVV010023030.1:0-12834 GCA_016164225.1 Gammarus roeselii | reverse complement strand
GGCGAACATAGAAAACCGTCAGGCATTGAAATAAATGTAAGAATGCCCATTAACAGAAACAAATCAATAAATACGCAAATGTTCTACATGTTTAACCAGTTCTTTGACACTGTCCTGAGGGTCTTCCAACGGAGATTTTGTTACATTTCGGCCATTCTAAACAAAACAAGATTGCGAGGTCAAAGATTTCGAGAAAAGGTATGATCATAATTAGCCTTTAATGTAATTTCAAACCCACTACTAAGATGATGATGTTTATGATATAATTGGTGTTTTATGACATAATTCCCTCTCGAATCATCGAAAAAGTCGGTAAACACAAAACAAAAAGGATTCCAGGGCTCATAGCTTTTGGTTTGAAATACATGTTTATCGCAAATAAATATGAGTCTTCCAAGCATATATAAGTGCATCTTATAGTTTCGCAATTATGGACGACAACTACACAATTCATATTCGTATATCTAGCGCCAGTTTTACTCCCTGCTATTATAACGGATGGAAAATATTTGGGTTTAGCGTTTCAGGAAATTGTTTGTTATACAACAGTCCTATACAGAGACTGTTGACTTGATACTCAGATTCGATAGTGAAAATAACACCAACCACTAGCCTGCCTGAAGCACAGCTTCGTTCAGTTCAATTTTGATTTAAAGATGTGTCAAATCGAGTCTAAAATTCGAACCATAACATGTTGTATTTTTTTAATGTTTATGTGTAGGACAGAAGATAATAAAACAGATCAAAACGGATTTGTCATTAAACAACAATTCCTGACAGATATACCCCACTCTTGCGGACTCCCCGTTCCATCCATTAGTATCCCTACAAAGTGGACCACTCCACGAGATGACTATCCATTCCTGGAACATCGTGCGCCCCTGCCCTGTCACTGGCACACGAGGGGCTTCTGCTGTCCAACGCTGCGTCAAAAGATCCTTCGTAACACACGAAACTCGCGACACGAGGGAATCGCAACAAACCACGCTTTGATCATTACTTCATACGCATAAATTGTGACCTGATATAGGCTCGTCTGCATACATGTGGCAGACCATGGGGGGTCCGCCTGCCATATGGTCGCCGAGGCCATTGCTGCCCCATGGACATTAAGCTAATCTGCCGTCGTCCCTCTCCAGACTGCCGGATAATGTCATCAACTAATCGAAGGTTTGCACTATAGGAGTCCCTGACCACCGTATATCATTGGCGACAAGCACGGAGTGTTTGCTGACAGGGTACTGCTGCATTTTCTGCTTTTGGTACGCTGTCAGTTAATTTTTTATTGGAGAGTATTTAATCGCGGGGAGAATATTTTAGTTGAAAAGAAGGAAGAGGTATTAGACTCATAATCTTATCACAATTTTTATTTGAAATTACGAATGTTATCTAAACAACACTCATAAAATTTCAAGAAATCTTCCTAGTTACAAGGCAAAAAAAATGTGTTCATGATTTTAGAAAGCAAGTTCTTAGTTTCTAAGAACGTATTTCGTGTTCTAATGACCAATGGTTATTTTAATGCATGACATATATCTTGTTCTTTATGTTGAAATACAGTATAATTGGTTATAATGTTTTGCTGTAAAATTACTGTGAAGGCTTATGCCCCAACTCGGTCGTGTACATAAATTGCAATGAAATAGCCCCGTCGAGACCTAGACAGCAATGATAGGGGGAAAATCATCGTCTGATTGATGGCCGACTAAGAAACGTACATCATTTATCAAGTAAAATACTAGCAATTACATTCACAATGAATACGGTAAGGGCATCCTGCGTTGAATTCTACGACACACGCGTAGGTGAACGCAATGAAGGGGGCGACGAATAACATACTACGAAAGTTATGTCGTTATTTGTTCTGATTGAGCTAGGATTTATGAATATCGTGGAGAATTTTGCGTATTTTTTGATTTGCGTAAATGATGAGGAAACCATATACTGTGCAGGTCACACACTAATGCTGCATCGTTACTGTATGTAGGTCACACAAGATTGCTGCATCATTACTGGGTGTAGGTTACTCACGAGTGCTGCGTCGTTACTGGGTGTAAGTAACACACGAGTGCTGCGTCGTTACTGGGTGTAGGTAACACACGAGTGCTGCGTCGTTATTGTGTGAAGGTCACACACGAGGGGTGCGTCGTTACTGTGCGTAGGTCACACACGAGGGGTGCGTCGTTTCTGTGTGTAGGTCACACACGAGTGCTGCGTCGTTATTGTGTGTAGGTCACACGAGTCCTGCGTCGTTATTGTGTTTAGGTCACACGAGAGCTGCGTCGTTATTGTGTGAAGGTCACACACGAGGGGTGCGTCGTTACTGTGCGTAGGTCACACACGAGGGGTGCGTCGTTTCTGTGTGTAGGTCACACACGAGTGCTGGGTCGTTGCTGTGTAGGTCACACACGAGTGCTGCGTCGTTTCTGTGTGTAGGTCACACACGAGGGGTGCGTCGTTACTGCGTGTAGGTCACGCAAGAGTGCTGCGTCGTTACTGTGTGTATGTCACACACAAGTGCTGCGTCACTACCGTGTGTAGGTCACACATAATTTGCTGCGTCGTTACTGTGTGAGGTCACACACGAGTGCTGCGTCGTTACAGTGTGTGGGTCACAAACGAGTGCTGCGTCATTATTGTGCGTAGGTTACACTCAAATGCTGCGTCGTCAGTGTGTAGGTCACAAACGACTGCTGCGTCATTACTGTGTGTAGGTTACACACGAGGGCCGCGTCATTATTGTGCGTAGGTTACACACAAGTGCTGCTTCGACAGTGTGAAAATCACAAACAACTGCTGCGTCATTACTGTGTGTAGGTTACACACGAGGGCTGCGTCATTATTGTGTGTAGGTTACACACAAGTGCTGCGTCGTCAGTGTGTAGGTCACAAACGACTGCTGCGTCATTACTGTGTGTAGGTTACACACGAATGCTGCATCGTTACTGTGTGTAGGTCACGCACGAATGTTGCGTGTTTACTTTCATTGGTCAAATAATACCAATTCAATCCAACTCTTATAATCGACAACTGAAACTGAAATATTCACATACGTTTGTCTACTTACGCACACATTAAACGAATTGGTTCGTTAGAGGCCACGCCACAATTGAAACTACAATTTTCAAACCATTTGTATTGAAAACGCGTTGCAGGACTTGTCTTCCAATCTGAAAAATCCGATTTGAAAAGGATCAGACGAGCAATGAGCATCGTGTACTACAATACCTAACATAGGTAAACGTAAAAAGCAGCTAAAGGTAATATGTATTAGATCAATTCTCTATTTGAAGCGACTGGATCATTTTAAAGTGGTAAATTATAACGTGAATTGACGTATTTGTTAAATAATAGGAATTAATCCCAATCATTCATATAAAATAATAATTTTTTCGTCGCATTGTTATACATTCAGGCAGCAGCAGGGGGCCTTCACATACATCTCTTGTTTCCCTGCTACCCCCACTGTATTTCAGCCAGTAGTGAGCATCTCTCCTTTCCCCTCCCGTAGGGGCTCAATCTTCCGCAGGTCATGTTGGTATACGACATAAAATTGGAATTGTTGGGAGGCATGAACAAATGATGTGACACTCCCTGCCTATGGTACTCATGGAGTACAATGAGTGTATTCAATTTGAGGCGGCAATAATCTTCAGTTAGTTGATATTACGAGAATCTCTCATCAAAATCCTTAATCAGAAACTCTTTTTCAGAATCGTTTATCAAAATCATAAATCGGCTTCCAAATTGGCATTCTGAAGAGCGTCAGTCCCGATCAAATCCTACTCTCATCTAACAAAGATTGGACTCATATAAACGTTAATAACAAGGATTGGACTCGTATTAACGTTGATAACAAGGATTGGACTCGTATTAACGTTGATAACAAGGATTGGACTCGTATTAACGTTGATAACAAGGATTGGACTCGTATAAATGGTTAGACATGGTTCCAAGCTAACAGTATTTAGTGAGACGAGTAAGGACTAAATTGTAGTGACAACGGCATCTCCCCGACGGATATTTGTGTTAAAGTTACCACTTTATTCGTGTATGAAATGCTTTCATGGCTTCCTGTTCCTATCAGCGAAATAACTAGGGGTCGTCTGGGCAAGCTGAATCATTGGAAAAATTGCTTTGGATAATACAGGTGTAAGGTGTAATCTGACTTCCACGATGTGCTCGATATGGAAACGTAACGGAGGATCGCATAGAAGTAAACCTTTCCGTCGAACACTTGCTTCTCTTTCTGAGAGTAAAGGATGATGAATAAGTGTGAAGTGCTTGCGTAAACTTCGATCGTATTCCCATGTTATATTGTTTGCGCCCTGAATAATTTCCTAAACCATCACATGGATGAACAAGATCGAGATTTATAGCATATATCGTAAACACGCGAAAACAGAGAAATGATCACATTGATGAAAGAACTTCTGAATTCCGTTTCTATCGAAAATTACTATATTTTTGTAATATAAAGAATTCGGAAATGATAGAGCAGTCGAGTTATCATTATATTGGTCTTACAACATATATCATTGCCAGTTGCGTACTGTACGCAATGCTAAAATCAATTTGAAGCTCAAAAACCATAAGGCGATCACCAGTAAGTATAAGTCGACCTTGATTTGCATAACAAATCATCGGAAGAAATGGTCCAGTTATTTTCTCTGCCCAGCTTGGGATTGTGTGATCAATTTCTGTATAATATATGGAAAGTTTTCTGGAAAACAAATGAAACACTGCCTCAAATACCACAAAAAATTGTAAACGATCAACATGCGTGATTAAACGTATTGAATTCCGATTTGCTTTTCACAGTAGCAATGTTCCAAGTATTTTACAAGTATTTTTTTTCAAGTGCAATTTTTATTTGCTTCTGCGCACTTGGTATAAGTTGCAATTATTTAATCTAAAACACGTATTTCATTCTCGACAGTGTTAAATAATTCCAGGATCAGCTAACTACTGATGACGAACGTACATCAAAAGAAAGTCACAGAAATGCAACATGAACGGAATCATCCATGTATTTTTTTTAGATGCTATACACTAATGACGCCCAACTGCTGAAAAATGGCATTCACGCTTACAAATTATAACTCGCGTTGAGGCTCTGGTGGAAGTGAGGCCCAAATCAAATCACGCATACAAAAAATCGTGTTCAAGGTTCAATGAATTACTCGTATCCGGAGACGATTGCCGATGACTGATTCAAATGTTATAATCGTACATGTAATGATCTGTAATACAATGCCGAGCCGCATTATTTTATTCACTCAAATCAGGTATATAACAAACAAAGCCCCAACAAGTGATGCTTCTACTAGATTAAGCTTCGGTTATTTTCTCCAGTGCGAGTCTTCACAACTCGAAAAAACTCATAAACAAACCCGACAAACTCTGGAAGCCCGGACTACCCGTTCCGACGGGAGAGATTCCTTCTCGCCAGGTCGGAACATTTGTTGCACCATCTTAGCGAACCTCTGACGGACGTTCGGACTTGTAAACTGGGCTGACAGGGGAAGATGACGTTTATTCAGAATATGAAAACCATTTGAGAAGTGGAATAAAATACAACTGACCAGGCAACTGCAATGGTTTTGATTTCGAGTTTGAGTACAAAACCAGTTTGAACAAAACCAGTTAGAATGTTATGATCAGCCTCCGCTAGCACATATATTTGAAAACATTGCTAACCGAACATTACCACCAAGAGCTGCGTAGTGTGTGCCCTAGAAACAGTGTAGGCCTAAGGCCTGTAACCCCTAGCTTAGGTTACACGAAGAAATCGATTGCCTTGCATATTTTTCGGTTCCCCTCCAAAAGCAGGTGGTCCCACCATATGGATTACAGGACGTAGGAGACGTTGACGAGTTAAGGCAATTTGCCCATCCTGTTAAACTTGACAATTCAGCATTGTGTAGCCGGTATCCCATAACGTAGAAGGGTAGTGTTAGCTCAGGGGTATCGTATATAAAAAGATGGGAGGAGCCTGTAAATTTAGTTAACAGCCAAAGTTTATAAGAGGCCAATAAGGTCAAGGTTTCAAAACACCACGCCTCTTTGGGGGGGGTTTCAAAAGTAGAGTGTTTCCCTTATTGGAGGATCACTTCATACACATAAACAAGGCCCTCCCATACTATTTCAAGGTGTAGGTCTGAAGTATAGCACGCATCACACTTTAATAGCGGATTCATTGGGCGGAGGTAAGAATGATTTAGGACTTCGAATGATATTAAAATCTCATATTTATAGGCGTGTGATATTGCCCTTCAGCGTTAATATGTGTTCCCAAGGTTGTTACTTAACTGTAATTCCTCAGTATTTATATCCCGTGTTTTGTATCTCCCTGCAGGGTGGGTCTTCGCCTTAGCGTCGCATATGCTTCGCTTTTCGTTTTACGCTTACGCTCTACGCTTTACACTTACATTTCTTTTTGCTGTTCATTCACACTTTTGTTCAGTTGTGTCCGTTATATTACCATCAATGTTTAGTGCTATAGGGCGAGTTCAACTGTTGACATGTTACTTGTTTTATTCAAAATAATAGTATAAAACCACTGTTTAATAATTTTTACCTTGCATTTATACTTGATTATACCAACCTAAAATAGAGTACCACAACAAGAACAAAACCAGTTAGAACAAGACCAGTTAGAACAAGACCAGTTAGAACAAGACCAGTTAGAACAAGACCACTTAGAACCAGACCATTTAGAACAAGACCAGTTAGAACAAAACCAGTTAGAACAAAACCAGTTAGAACAAGACCAGTTAGAACAAGACCAGTTAGAACAAGACCAGTTATAACAAGACCAGTTAGAACAAGACCATAGAACAAGACCAGTTGGGGCAAACCAGTAAGAAATTGTCTGTGAACAACTACAGAGAATTTGGGGCATCGATATAGAGTCGAATGCGTTAGTTGTCTTGTTAATCAGTAAATTAAAAGTACTGAACGATTTGTTACGAAATGCCATTGAAAAAAATGTAGAAGACATTACGAACACACCTCATCTCCACATACATCGATCACATAAAACAAATACAAATCGAGTTAAAACCACACAAAATAATATGTTCATCACTTTCAATACCAAATAAATACTAAAATATGGTGGACTGTTGTATTTTATTGTGTAAATCTGTTCAGCTCTAAAAATGACCTCATAAATTTGGTTGCACAAAGTTTTGATCAACGGTGGAAGCTTGCGACAGCTTGCCTGACATCTTCCATGGTTAGGCGTTGAGTAGTTTCATCACACTATCTCCATATCAATGAGGGCTTGCGACGTTCCAGAACCTTTAAGTTAGATGATTAGGTGGTGACCTAAGCATAAAAATAAATATTCTTTGTGGTCCTATGTTTGCATCTCATACCCGGGACAAAAAAAAAAACGTTTCGTTTCTTCACAACGCTCTTGTCACTTGTTTAACTTGTACGGCGTGTTTGCAGTTGCGCACGACCAATTGAATGAGTAGTACGCTTGCTGCAGTCAACTCTTCTAGCAACTTGTCGGATGGAAGGAGAAGATGTTTCCTACATTTCTTTATTAACGACAAGATTCGCTTCTGCAGTGGTTGTGGAGGACTTGCGTCCTCCAAAACAACGAGATCGAAAAGGTGTGGGTGATGTTTTCTCTTCTCTCTTTCTCTGATGTTATATTTCTGTTCAAATTTCCACTTCAACGCTGTTGGAGAGAAAGATTGATCGTATTCGAGAATGTTCCAGGTCTTTTGTTCACTCCTGAACAGTACTGAGAGGATATATATGTTGATGACTTTCCATGAGAGGCATGAGATATCGCACATTTCATATTGATCAAAAATGGTGGTTAATTACAAAATCTTAAGTGTCATAAATACGAAAGCAAATAAAGTTTACTATAATCGGACATATATTTTATTCATCTTTTAAATTATGTTCCAAATACGTACTCTTTAACAGACACCTGTATGAAATCTAAACCTTGTTTATCGAGAAGTGTTTCCCGGAATATTTATCTTCCCAATTCCCGAGATTGCCGACTCAGACTAAAGACCAGCTTCCAAGGTAGTCTCGCCAATTCTCTGGACACCGTATGAAATCTCATGTATATGTGGTTCAAGCGTGACCGTCCATGTTGTTCGGTATTGACGTGCCTGCATAACATTTCGACACATGGCTACTTCAATGTCCATGTTGTTTTGTCAACGAGTCAATCAGCGTCCTTTCTGGACAGTTGACACACCAACGTTCATGCTGTTGAGTCAACATGGCTATCAGCGTCCTTCCTGGACAGTTGACACACCAACATACTTGTAGTTGGTGGTTTATTTAGTAATTCAGGGCTATTGAAGCACTCTGCTGGTTGGCCAATCTATCACACTGACATAACAAATCTTTCCTTTCAAATCTCATCAAAAAATTCTGAAAAGTTTTTGTAATTATTCCTATTCTGAAACGCTAGTATTCTTCTCAACAAGCACGTATATGATCAATTCAATGTGTAGGTTGATCACAACTATTTTTCATGTATTTTTCAGGGAACAAAATGTCGTCTGTATAAATAACATTTTATTTCCAGAGGATTCATGTTTGACCACTACGAAGGAGACTGCAACTAATGGTCCGGAAATATCCGTAATTTGATGTTGATATGACTTTTTTTGTTGTGAAAGTTTTTTTCCTACCGTAATAGTAGAGGCTGTAGAATGAAGCTACATTGAACCAGAATTGGTGCCGGCAACGGTATCGTCGTCAGCGCTGGGCAGCTTGTGGTTCAATTGCGAGTCATTGCGGTGTGTCAGCGATTCAATCTCGCTAGGACACAAGGAAGAAACCCGACCTTGACACAAGCAGCGCCGTGAACTGATATGGCGAACATCTGGTGACCTGATCTCAGTAACTCAGTAAGGGCGTTATGGTGAGAGGTTAGTCGCAATGTTGTGCCACCAGTCAAAGAGTTCGGACAACGACTGTGTCCAATGTGACGCAATGTGTACTAGGAATCTGAAATTCATCAAAATAAATATCGTTTTCGAATCCCCGTGCAGATCGTGAATACAAAAAATCAAAAACTACATAAACGGTTTCGTTTCAACTGCTTGAACCATAATCCGACACTGGAATGAAGCGACGGAGCTCGACGGAGCTCATGACTCTTTTCTGATCCTCGCTAATAAATGACATTGCCTGGAGGGCCGCCGTTAGAAGCCATGTAAGGCTACAAATGACATTGCTTGGAGGGCCGCTATAAGGAGCCATGTAAGGCCACAAATGACATTGCTTGGAGGGCCGCTATAAGGAGCTATGTAAGGCCACAAATGACATTGCTTAGAGGGCCGCTATCAAGAGCCATGTAAGGCCACAAATGACATTGCTTGGAGGGCCGCCGTTAGAAGCCATGTAAGGCCACAAATGACATTGCTTGGAGGGCCGCTATAAGGAGTCATGTAAGGCCACAAATGACATTGCTTGGAGGGCCGCTTTAAGGAGCCATGTAAGGCCACAAATGACATTGCTTGGAGGGCCGCCGTTAGAAGCCATGTAAGGCCACAAATGACATTGCTTGGAGGGCCTCTATAAGGAGCCAAGTAAGGCCACAAATGACATTGCTTGGAGGGCCGCTATAAGGAGCCATGTAAGGCCAGAAATGGCATTGAGGCCACAAATGGCATTGCTTGGAAGGCCGTTGTAAGGAGCCATGTAAGGCCACAAATGACATTGCCTGGAGGGCCACTGTAAGGGGCCGTGTAATGGCACAAATGACATTGTTTAGAGGGCCGCCGTTAAAAGCCATATAAAGCCACAAATGACATTGCTTGGAGGCCGCTGTAAGGAGCCATGTAAGGCCACAAATGACATTGCTTGGAGGGCTGCTGTAAGGAGCCATGTAAGACCACAAATGACATTGCTTGAAGGGCCGCTGTAAAGAGCCATGTAAGGCCACAAATGACATTTCTTGAAGGGCCGATATAAGGAGCCACGTGAGGCCACAAATAATGTTGTTCGGAAGATCTCTGAAGGGAGCCATGTGAGGCAACAAATGACGTTGTTTGGAGGACCGCTGTAAGGAGCCGTGTGGGGCCACAAATGACGTTTCTTGGAGAACCGCTGTAAGGAGCCATGTGAGGCCACTAATGACGTCGTTTGGAGGACCGCTGTAATGAGCCGTGTGAGGCCACAAATGACGTTGTTTGGAGGACCGTTGCAAGGAACCATGCAAGGCCAATAATGACCTTGTTAGGATGACCTCTGTAAGGAGCTATGTAAGGCTAGAATGACACTGTTAAAATGATTGCTGAAAGAAGCCATGTAAGGAAAACAAATGAAATTGCTAGGAGGATCGCTGCAAGGAGCCATGTATGGCTACAAATGACATTTCTAGGAAGGCTACTAAAAGGAGTCATGAAAGATTACAAATGCTGTTGTGTACATGGTCGGTAAAGCCAGAAATTACTTTTTCGAAATAGGAAAACTTGCAAATAAAAACATCGAAGTGGAACTGGAAAGCATGTTGTTTCTACGTAGGAGTCATGAGGCGAAGAATTGAAATAATTTTTTTACGGGCGGTGCTGAAGATCCAACTGGGCTGGGTTCGGTTTCTAACTGTAACAAGTGGGCTTTTGAGATGAGAATGCTATTGCCCATGACTAAACTCTTGCATGGGATTTGAAAGTGAGTTCTGTGGTTGGGTACCTCGAGAGTTTTCTCCCTTCCTACTACGTTCAATGTAGCTTATGAGAAGTGCCAGTCAGCACTTCAGACTAGTCAACATGTCATACATACAATTCTGAAGCCCAAACGTCCACTATTTCTACTACCTTGGCACTATTTTAACAATGCATCTACTACTGTAACAACGACGGACAGAGAAACATAGCTGTGACGTGATATCGTTTAGCCTAATGCACGGGGTACGTGTATTAGATAAAGGTAGACCTATTTATTTCTAGTAATTTTTATACGGACGTAGGGGGTGTGAAACCTAATATCGATGCTGTAAAATCAAGAAGTTAATTGCAGGTTTTCCTCCATTTTTGTTATACATTGACGTACGGTCAAGCACTCGCCTAAAAGTGGGATTGCTTCATACAGTGGCTCAAGTCTTATTTCGGTAGTGAAAAGGGGTACGTACATTGCTCGAATATGCTGCTTCCAATTGAAAGTGATTGATTTTAACCAGGTCCTTCATTCCAATCGCTTCATTGCTTGCATAAGCTGTTCAATCACATGCAGCAGATCCCCAACTGCCACCACTCCCCGCTCGTGGAGTTCACTGAACCTTGCAATCAGCTTATGGCTAATAAGCCTTGCAATCAGCTGATGGCTAATAAACCTTGCAATCAGCTGATGGCTAATAAACCTTGCAATCGGCTAATGGCTGATAAACCTTGCAATCAGCTAATAGCTAATAAGCCTTGCAATCAGCTCATGGCTAATAAACCTTGCAATCAGCTAATGGCTCATAAACCTTGCAATCAGCTAATGGCTAATGATCCTTGCAATCAGCTAATGGCTAATAAACCTTGCAATCAGCTAATGGCTAATAAACCTTGCAATCAGTTAATAGCTAATAAACCTTGCAATCAGCTAATAGCTAATAAACCTTGCAATCAGCTAATGGCTAATAAACCTTGCAATCAGCTAATGGCTAATAAGCATTGCAATCAGCTAATGGCTAATAAACCTTGCAATCAGCTAATGGCTAATAATCCTTGCAATCAGCTAATGGCTAATAAACCTTGCAATCAGCTAATGGTTAATAAATCTTGCAATCAGCTAATGGCTAATAAATCTTGCAATCAGCTAATGGCTAATAAATCTTGCAATCAGCTAATGGCTAATAAGCCTTGCAATCGGCTAATGGCATGACGATCAGCTAATTACATGATGAAAGTCATTACCAGCCCTACGATCGCTGATGATATTTATTCATTGGCTCATTCGAAATTACCGTAGGGTTGAATAATCTCTCCTCTGCAATCACCCCTGCATCGACGGACAATTGATTGTTATTCGTTGTTGCAATCGGCTATTGATGATTAAACCAGCGTTGATGAAGTCCATTGATCGAACAAAACAATATTCACTTCAGGTTATGAGTCAATGTTAAGGTCACCTATCCTTTCTGTGAACAAACTTGAACGGGATTTGCCTTGATTGAGTAAGAAAGTCGATGAGCTGCTAATTAACAGAGCATTTGATTTCCGAGCATTTAAATGCTTTATTAATTTCTTGCCTCAAGCTATGGGTTGCAGATTATTTAATTCTAACATGCTATGATTGGGAAATGTTTCACAACCCCAGCCTAGGTGTGGGCAAAATGCAGAAGCATTGAGTGGTCTCTTCTCCACATTAACTATCAAAGCCCTTGATGAAATCGACAATGGATTGTCTTGGCCCGAGGGAACCGGAATTTGCTTCTCAGTGGACTCCAATTTCTAACTGAAAAATGTGATCGTTGATAAAAAAAAGTGTGGTAAATCATCCCGCGTGGCACCAGTGTCTCTAGTATGAATGAGTATGCCGAACACAATTCATCAATAGAACAATTATGACGTCATGGGTGTTACAAGCTTGACTAACAATTAAGGCATGTGAACGGAATCATTTATTGCTCGTGGGTAGGATAGGAAAATAGGGTGATATGGGAAACAAAATGTAATTGCAGGCCAAGAAAGACTCGAGGCTTGAATTGACCTTTCCATTTATCCATTCCTGACGCTGTCAGGAATCATTCCGACCACTGTATTGCCCCACACCAGGCTTTCATTTATCATTGTCCGAACGGGGCCGCAAACACACTTCAAGCTGCATGTTAGTTTGGGAACAAGTCGACGTCTTTAT
>SDVV010023029.1:0-12834 GCA_016164225.1 Gammarus roeselii | reverse complement strand
TATATATGTATGTTATTCAGGTACGAATAAGCTTTGGTTAGATTAGTTCAAGAAGAGTTAATTTCAGATTTTTTTGGACTGGGTTGGAGAATAATTTCATCAGGTTTGTACATACTATACAAGTATAAGTAGTCCACATCATTTACTATAGGTTCCAGCGACTGTTGCTCGCATAACTTGGAAACTCATTCACGTTAGATGTTTGGCTTGTTACATGCTAGTTTTTTTCTCGTACATCATGGTATTTAATGTATGTTTTGGGTATGTCATAGAATTGATCTTCATGCTTCATTATAACTAAAGAGTTTTAGTATGTGTTTTTTCAGCTTTGTATGTTCTCCGTAGAGTTTTCATCTTCAATGCAATCTGTTGATTATTTTATACAATATCGGAATTTCTGGATTTATTACGTTTGTGTCTGCAATTTAGAATATTATTCCATGTCTAATTTAGTTAAATATTGTATATTTTTCAGTGTTTTATATTTATTTTTCCTCCCTGGTACAATGTTTGACGGGGATATTATAGATATAGAAGATTCCATATGTTACAACTTGGTCTTGTTGTTAGCTTATTGTATGTTCATTGTAGGAGGAGAGTTAGAGAGTCCCCAAGGCAAAAGCTCGTCTCATTTAGGCTTATTTGTATAAGTAGACCGATTTACTATGATGGGTTCCCTAGTTTATTACACTTTTTAATGTTGGTTAGAGCAGAGTAGAGAATTACGTTGTTATTTTATTATTGTTGTAAGATTTTTTCCACGATAATCATAGGAATATATGATTATGAGGTGAAATCCGTCCTGCATCTTTGTGCAGTTTCGTCATTGAACCCTAGCAACCGTGTAGTTTAACGTTGAAGGAGACGAATTTTTGGATGGATGGGTACTGGTGTAAAGGCGGTTTACACTCTTTGGTTGAAATTTGGAGGTCATCCATGTTCAACGTGAATTTGTAAGTTGTGTGGATGTTGGTCCTACATTCCATGAGTTTGTTAGAGAGGTTATGCGACAAGCTGATGGTCTTTGTAGTGATTTACTTGGGTCGTCGGTGAACAGAAGCCCATCTTTTATAGTCACACTCTTTATGACTCATGTCAGGCTCATTCTAAACAACTGTACGTGTGTATAGTTTTTTGTTTATGTTTAGGATGTGACTTTGCTCGACGTTGTTCACAGATGATGGACTAAACTGATGGATGGTTTGTCTGAATTATTGTACCTTGACTAGATCTTACCTCTAAATTTGTTATATATCAGTAGTAGTTTGCTGAGCAGTGACCTAGTAGAGCATTGTAGAATTCGTTGTAATGTCACAGTGGGTTTTGATTTTGTCGTACTAGAGACATAGTATCTTAGTTGGTTTGGAATTTGTTATAGATCTGAACGGATACCGTAGTATTATTACTTCATTATGCATGATCTCAGTGTTTCTTTCAAATGTCAGATATTTTCGGTACGGCTGTTTAGTTAGTATTCGATTTTTTTCATGAACCAGATCACCTGTGATATTGGTGTAGGTTATATCCTCCGGAATGTGGTAAGATACGCCGTTTATAATAGTTAATCAATGTCGGTTAGGGTAGAGTAAAGAATCTTATTTAGTTATTATATAGTTGTTATTGTATGATTTTGAAAGGTTATCATACGAATATAACTATTTCAAGTATAAATTTGCCTAATTTTTATGCACTGTTGGGAAAGCATTCGCTTAACTGGATGTAGTCGTGCAAGATATTGCTAGGTTATTTACCTCTCGACATTGAATGTGGTTCCAATTTCAAGTTTTCTTGGAGAACTAGTCTACCAAATTTGTGTATATTTTTTTTGGTAAAATACTGCATTAGTTTAATGTAGACCTCAATAAGGTTATTCGCTCGCATGTCTTTACTAGATGCTTATTCCCTCAAGTCTATCTTTTATAGATGTATGTCTACCGTTTACTGTTTGTACACTTAAAAATTATTGATTAATTCAGTCTTTGTTAGGAGATTTCATCCCAAATCAGAATATATGACTTATTCGTTCATTCACTATATCCAATGGAGCATTTTTCACTAAAGGTTTGTGATGATGGCCGTAAACCTAACCCATCCTAACTTATCCTAACCAATTTATTCCGTTTTCATACGTAGGTTAGTGTTTTTTTCTTTGATTTAAGCTTCATACATATCAAATCTATCCACTTTGCTCTATAGTTTTACCAATCTTTAGGAGATTGTGTACCTACATATATATGTACTTTTTTTTACTTTGCTTGCTACAAGTCCAGTAAAATGGACTTGTTTCCAGTAATGTCAGGTGATTGCATGTTAGTAGAATGCAGAGTTAAATACTATAATATATGTTGCTCGCTTGAATCAGTGTTGGCTATGTTTGTGAAAGCGTTGGCAATGAATTTACATGTATTTTTATAAGGTTTAACCAATTTATTTGCTGAGCAAGTTTTATGTATGGTTTTACTGTTTGAATAATATTTTTTGTTGTAATGGTGGATGGGTTGCTCCTACCATTTTGTCTATTATAACGAATATGGAATACATCCACTCTAGCATTTCCTACAGATCTGTGATGTAAGGTCCGCAGTTAACAATATCTAGGATATAAACCATGCCTGAGGTATATAATTAGCGAAATATATAATAATGTACGACAACATAGATCAAATATCAATGAATACAATAAGGCTTGCCATACACTGCCAGTTACGTTAATACCTACCCTAACCAACTTATCCAATAATTGAAGATTTTTAATTCAGGTTCTTTGGTTATGTATTATATTTAGTCATTATTTTTGTGCCATATACATAACAAATCCCTCCACACGGCTCTATTTTACGTTTTTTTCTTTTCACACCAGGTACACACATACACGCTATGTACTCATATGCAGGGCCGGTCACAGTATAATGACGACGTATACAGTGGTTGATACTGGCACAATGTAGACACATACACACATTTGTATGCATGTACAGGATCGGCCAACATCTGTAGCATGAATAATGGATAAAAAATATCTCCACTCGACTCTAAATTTTGATGTATCCTTTGCAGGTTTGATCTAGCAAATTTTAACAATTTTCATATGGAAATTACATCGTTTGTTTGATTGTAATGGCTATTTTCATATGATTCTTGATTTTTTTTGACACAATTCTACATCACTTTTACATGATATTCACACTCATCAAAAACCAAGCCTAACCTAACCTTATATATTGTATTCAGTCATTGATATTTACATATGAAGCCCTCCACACGACTCTATCTACTGTCGCTATAATTTAGATTTAATTTGATATATGCTAGATCACTCAATAATTGACTCGTAGTTCGATGTAGAATAATCTCGTCCGCGGCGTTTAATGTTCTTTTGCGTTGATTAGAATCGCTCATCATGGAGCTCCCGTTAACAAACAGCGTAATGCAAGAAAAAATAGAACTCTATTCCTTTACGGAAAATAGTTCTAATCGATTTAAATATGTTGACTGGTATAGATAATAGAGTGATACGAAGTGTATTATTTTCTGTACAGATTGAAATCAGAGATTTTTTTTTTTGGAATGAAACTACTTGCTCAAGGCCTTCTAATGTCTTTCCAGTGAATGTGTGCACTCTGCAGGTTCCTGAGCTCTTCATTTGTTAGAACTATTTGCGTAGTTAAATACAGTGAAATTCATCTCAAAAAGGATTAAAACCTAATCAATCGAATGTGTATTCGGATATGAGCGTAAAAAAATTGAACTGTAACGACAAAACCAACATGAACAACCTTTAGTTTCATATTGTGATAATTGAACGAAACTCTCGTAACTATATCTAAATACTAGCTGGTACACAATTGTTCCACTCGAGAAAAAAAAAGTCAATCCTAATAATTATATGGTGTCTGGCTTCCTGAATTATTTGAATTCCGTTATGATGAAGTGATGCAACTTTTGTCAATGTACAACAGGCACAGATCTCAGTAATTTCGTAGTTTCATATTGAAGGACACCAAATTAAAATCAAATCACATTGTTGATATTGGTTATTGAAATAAGATACAGTTGATATAATTCGTGATATAATGTTGATGTAATCTGTGTGGTATATTGTTGCGAACCACCATGTGATTTTTTTTAAATTTTGTTCAGCAGTTAAATTGAGTATTTTTTATGGTAAATTACCAGGTGAAATGGTTTTCTAAAGCAAAATTGTGAAACGGCAGTTTAGAATCATCACTACGTTCAATGTCATACATTGTTCGGATATGGAAATGCTGATATACGTAATGAACTGGGATTTTATGAAATCTCAGACTTCTTTGAATGAGGCCAACAGTACATCAATTTAGAGAACCTTCCCACAAGAGTGACACAACAGTTTTTTTCCATTTGACTTTGAGCCTCAAAATTTTAACTAGAAGAACACCAGTATTATCCCTGCCATAAAACACGCGTATGGTTGTAGAAACGATATTAACAAATTCTAACATTTCCGAGCTGTTCCTCTATTTCATAGCACTGTCTGTCTAGAGCTCTCGTTGCAAGCCCCCGAGTGGGTGTCCGGGAGGCGATGTGGTTGCGGTTATGGAGTGACCGAGGGTACGCAGGCGTAGCAGACTCTTAGACAACTCTGGATTGCCAGGGAGGACACCTGGTAAGACCAGCTGGTGAGCAATACTTGTCCTGAGTTGCTTTCGTCCATGCCAACCACTAGTCCAGGCATTACTCATAAGAGATCTTATGAGGTTCCATGCCAGGCATTGAGCTGTTGTTTCCTATTCAGGTAATCGTTTCAGGTCCGGGATAAGTTCTGTGTTGGTGAAAACCATACGCGCAAAGGATCATTGATGCAATGATCCCTCAAAGATGCATGCATATAAGTTTCTAATATACTTCCATGGATGTTACAAAACTGAGGGCAATTTACCAAGATTTACTTGAATCATATAAAAATCCTACACGAAACTAATCACTGTTAGCAAATGTACTGACACTTATCAATGCATCTCAGCATCAGGGCAATCGAACAAGGTTTATCATGGAAGACATAAAACCTTCGTTTAGTAGTGTTTCCCCAGTTTAGCGTCTCCAAATGTACCTCGCAGCAAACGAAATATATGTTTCATTGTAAACAAGATTATAGGTCTGGGAGATGATTCGTAATCAAATCCACGGACTATGCAACCAGAATTTAAATAACTATTCATATAATCCCAGTGATATGGATGTGTCAAGACATATGAATTCATGAACCAATGGAACATTAAATACGAGTGACTCAACGACAAAACCAAAACCAATGTGATAGAGAGCGACCTGGAAAAAATCGGGAAATTACGAGCTAGATGGTGGGCTCACATATGTCTACCACGAACCTGTATTAGGATGTAATGTAGAAAATGAAATTGTGCTACCACCATTGTAAAATGTCATTGATACGTAAATGTTATTCTGCATTGTTTATGACCGACTTCCATATAAACTTATCAAATATAAATTTGGAACCACTTAGGTAATGCAAAAAAATTTTTTGGATGAAGAACCTGAAAATTGTATTAAAAAATATTGTAAATTTACATCCATGAAACAGAGAGTGCCGTTGTCTTTCTAACGAATTCTTAACTTGGTGACTATCTACGCCTAATTCTTCCAACAGCTCCGGAATAAAACAACTTCACTAGGCAAATACAGCAAAATTGTCGAAAACGAGTTGCCGAATAATGACTCAAACGATACTTAACAGTTTGTTTCGCATTTTTGAAGAATGTTATACCGCAAATTGCCACACAATTTTTAAAACTCAATGGTCAAAACCATCCCTCCAAAACATTGTGACAATGAAATTTCAGGCATCAGTTTCATTCAGCTACTTCCAAGTAAGTAGACCGCCTCAACAAACTCAGGGAGACTAATTCACTCCTTTAGTAAATAATAAGACGTGTGCCGCTAGGGTCACCACAACCTCCGTTGGAGCCTTCAGCCTCAGGCAGCCCATGAACGACGGGCACCTCATCTAGGCTGGGCTAGCTGTACTGCAAATTCAAATTTGGAATACTGCTAGAATGGACTCTTCAGCCAGTCCCAGGTCTACTACTGCTGCTACTACTTCTTCACTGATAACTTTCAGAATTCATGAGTTCAGTAAAACTGAGAGAGATTGTCATGGGAATTGCAGCTATTGGTCAATATGAGGTTTGACTCGTGAAGAACACAGAGTATTGTTGAACATCAATCTTGTGTGGAAACGCAACAAAAATTTGCTAATGTCCGAATTAAACATGCTGGGCCGTTTCCTCCGATCGCCTCTAACCCTTACTCTTTCGCTTTCAGGTGGCCGCACTCTGTTATTTAAGTGTGTCAATAGGCATCTAAATCATATAGACGATGATTTTTATTCGTAATATTGCACTAATCCAATTTTACAGTGGAGGACACCTGGAGAAGAGGGTCATGAAGAAAAATGAGGTACAATACCATGCATCTCCGCCTTATAATGATTACGCCTCACAGTAGCGGTGTTGGCAATGCAGGGCGTACTTTTTGTGGAGTCACATTGGGCATAGGTGTGAAATATTTCCAAAATGGGCATGGTGATAATTTATTGATTTCGATGATGGAGATTTGAGAAACTTTCTAATAGAAGTATCCGGTTTGATACGTTGGAATTGAAATTAATTCGAATAAATGACTGGCAAAATTAGGAAAGTGAATAATATTTTTATTCGAAAATCAAATTCAGAATTTGTATCAGGAATAATATATAGTTAGATTTCAAAAAAACAAAACATCAATATTCCCTAAGAAGATTGTAAAACTTTTGCAACACATCGGTGAAGGCTTAATAATATTAAACGCTCAAATACGAGGCTGAAAATAAAGCATCACAGTACAATCAAAATATCTATGCATTGCTGGGACACTCAGAGTCAACCGGTTACAATTTTGTGTATTCCTCATCACCATGATTACCTGAAGTCGAGAAATTATTTGAGTTAGTCAAAATAAATGCTTTTCTTTCAGAACTAAGGATGCGTCGCATTTGCTAAAAATATTATTATGTTAACGTATCAACTTAAACTATTTTAGCTCCGGTGTATGTGACTTGCAGGCCTCTGCCATCCGGCATCAAGTAACGGCCGTTAACGGGTCAGGAAAGGGACGCAACTGAGGACCCTACTGCAGTTGTTTGGCTGAGAGCCGTTCAGTATGAAATATCACTGCGCTTGTATTTCCTGTTGAATACGGATGACTCAAGCTCCAGTAAACTAAATGAAAACAATTCTTGCTGTTACATGAGTCACGAATGACTCTTATTATATGGAGATTCGAGGCGAGAATAAACATGATGCTTTGGATTTTTTATCTGTTGGCTTCTTGTTGTGCAGCTATTGTGTCCAAGTCATTGGTGTAGGCTACAAACGGGTCCATACCGTTACTACATTGCCTGCGTCCACACACTACAGCAAAATATTTTATCAGGCAAAAATGCATGTATCACTAAGGAACTTTCACTCAATCTAACTCAAGGACATAAATGACAATCAGAAGATGAGATGTGCGTGTTCACGTTTCATGCGAACTAAAAAAGGCCGAATATTAGGGCGGACTTCTGTAGAGAACTGTAGCAATATCAAAATATAGTGGTAATTGTGCACTTGCAAGAGTTTCATCGCTATCTTGTGCGATGCTGACTGTTGTTGCCTTTTTGTTAATGGGATCGTTGATATATTTTGGTGTCCAAACGGGCCATATTTTTGTAGCAATAAATCATAAATCGCTAATGTTATGCGTTTTCATCATTTTTTTGCGTGAACATAAGTGTTAATTTTCTTCACGGACTACGAAATACAAGTTTCCAAGAAAATATCGTTTGCGCTATTCATTTTATAGAAAATATAGTTTTTTTATTGGAATTAAAATTCCTGGTAGCGTGAATCAATATGTCAGTTACAACAAAATCGTTTAGATATATACACCGCAAACAGATAATCAGTGTTGTAAAGGAAACGAAGCAAGCAATCTGAAGAGTGACGTTAATCCTGCCAGTCCTATTTTTCAGGTCATGCTAAAGGAATCATATCTAACGTGAGTGGATGAATGACTTTGATACTACCTTCTTAGGCCTTTTCTAATACAACGGATGTAACTGGAGCGTTCATGCATCGATGAGATTGAGGATAACAGGACCGAGGGTGCGTAGTTTGAGGTGCTTTGTCGTTTGAAAACAAATTCTTGTATTGGCGAAGCCAATCATGTATATAGTTAGATTGATTTAGTTTGAACGGAAACACACATCAGTGATCATCGATCCATCTCATACTATTATGAAATAATGCATTCGTCGGTTTAAACACGCAATAATTGTTTTTTGAGTGTTTTTTGAGGTCATTAAGATAAGTGAATTGATAGACATTGAATTTTGGAAGAAACTGACAGATTATAATTTTACGCTGATGATTTGTTGGTGATATCAATGTAAACTTGAATAACCCTATTTTCTCGATGCATATTTATGAATTGACGTACTACATTTGGGGTCCAAGTTATGGAAACAGTGCATGGTCGATCCTACTACTATACCTCATGGGGTCGCCGTAGCTCCGTGATTGGCGTCCGACTTTAGTTCCTTTCTCTGGTGCTACATGTCATGAGTCCGAGACACAGTCCATCTCCCCCCCCCCCCTCAGCAGTGTAAATCTAATTTAGCCACCCTCCAAATTAGGAGGAAACTGCGATCTGTCAAGAAATAAATAATTACATTCATTTATTGGGAGCACATTCGAACATTTTAATTACGATTCGAAATGTAAGGCTCGCTTTAATTGCTTTCCCTTTCTGGTACCGTAAGTTTTTGAAATTATTTATTTATTCATATACAATCAATCTATTGCCCAAATCTGTGTGCAGCGACAAACAAATCTTCGTATTTTACATCATTCTTGCAAAAAATATTTTTGACCTAGAAGAAATCTTTCAGAATATATCTTTCTGCTTTTTAACATACAACATTCTGACTCATAACCTTTTCATATTATTTACTCTTACATGTTAGTTGCCTTGCATTTAGACAAGCCTGAATTTACCTCTTATGTCACGGTAGAAAGAGATAGGAACTGATTTTAATTGGATCGTTTCTTACAAACGTCAGGGATTTTTTTTTGTGCTAGAAGAGTCTAAAAGGAATCAAACGAACTGAAATATTTTTATACAAACTGTTCGTCCAAACAATTATTTCTTGTGATCTGAACGAAGCCCAACACTGAAATGATTTCCAACAACACGCATTTTGCAATTCAAATCAGATGAACGACATGTCCTTAGGTGCCGCAGCAATGCAGAACGAAGCACACTCAGCCTGCTTTCCACGAAGCAGCACTGAACAGAAGCGCCTATAGGATGAATCCCAGGGCTTGCCTGCATTGCAACCGTTACGCTCATAATGTGAACCACTCAGGGAACCTGCTTCGTGAGCAGAGAGAGCAAACATAAATGTTTTTTGGCTCTAAAACAAACTGCATGAACTCATTTAGGTTTAGGAAACAAAGTTTTTGGTTTGGGAATAATGTTTCTTTCTTTGTGAACTTTGTGTTCAAAGTTTATACATTAAATTAAGACCCTAGCTAACGCATTTCACGCAAATTCTCCTGATCGATTTTGTTTCAAATACTGCAGAAGCATGATTTGTTACCTTCAACCAATGTGAACGAGCGAGATTTCTGCCAGCAACAATCTCCTCCAGAGGGCTCATTCTGTTCAGATACGACGCAGCTAGAGGCCGAGTTTATCGCGTGATGAAGAAAAGTGGAGGAGTAAAATAGGCGAAAAACCAATCTATTCTAAAAATGATACACGGAATATTCATGAATTCACAAAGGCCTGGCTCCATGCGGCTGCTGATTGAAGTAAATGTAATGATATCATATTGTCTATAATATGTGTCTTTGATAATCTATGTTATGGGCCGCGGTATTTTACACGGCACAAAATGGATGAAAAGGCAGTGGTAGTTGCGTATTGTGCTCTACAACCTCGATTTTGATATAATTAAAGCTTTGAACAACGGCAGCATACTAGTCATGTCAATAGTTTTATGTTATGACAGGTAATATTGTTTACTTTATCGTATGATGCATCAAGAACACCCCATTTTAATTAAACTGTTTTGTATGTAACGTTCTATTATACACAATAATGCAATGATTCGTCAAATAGAATCAAACTAATGTGTTCAATCAGTAGCAACAGTCATGGAGGTTCACGTTCGGGGGTCAATATGGTTTCCTGATCGCTGTACTATGAAAATAGACTGAAGTTCAACGAACATTCAGAACATTTCTGTTATGTTTCATTGAAGATCATCAATTACAAAAATGACACTGAACCATTTGAAGCAACAGCGGCTCTTACACATTCCTAAAGCCAAACGATGAATGATTACTAATGAAAACAGTTGGTACATATTGTACAATATTATTATCTTGGTTTATATACAGCACGCTGAATTTGTTGCTTAGGAAATGTGGATTTTATATCATTTTATGCATGTGTTTATTAGTGGAACCTTTTTGAATTGAATAAATGCTGACTAACTTCCACGTACAGACCAATTGTAGCCGTCACGAGCTAACTGGGCTGGTACGGGGCACTATTAGTATTGACTCGTTATTGTTGTAACTAATTTAAACTAATACCACTAAACTAGTTCCCACTTACCCTAAATCGGCATCCATGTCTTGTACTTCCAGATTGTGATGGACCAACAGCATTAGGATTCCGAATGAATATAACAGAAATTACTGTTTTAACTCTCAATTAACACAAGCGGGCAAATGTAGAGCATGAGATGAAGAATTAGAATTAGATGTTCGAAAGCATACACGTGTTCTGATCTGATCAACAGCAGTTTCTAGAAAGATCCCATTGACAAAAAACTCAAAATCTCTGATGACTAAGATGTTTATGCACCTAGAAGTACATTAAGGGAGAGACTTTTCAAAATCCCTCCCCTCTAAATTGTCAAATGGGAAGGGATAACCTTTGAAATAATTATAATGATCTTTTTAAATTTAATTCGTGAACGACAGTTCATTTACAGTCGGGTGGTCTTCGTTTACGATTAAATGTGAACCAGATGGTGTGTAGTGTCCATTGCCTCGCAGTTCATTATAGTTCAGACTTCGGATTTTTCCACACTGACCTCGCATGTTTGGTGGCAGTAGCGATGATGGTCAAACATCGCGGCGGAGATTAATACTGGCTGTTGATGGCCTTGCCTTGTGAAGGAGGAGATAACTGTCTGGCTTCTTAGAGACAGGCAGAGCTATAAACTGTTTTGTCTGTCTGATGCTCGGGCATGGTTTGTGTCGGACGATTGAAAATTTATACACCGAAGAATTCATTCATTAGGGATAATATGTAAAATATTAACCACTTGTATACACCTGAATCCTGAAAGTCGGGTATTTATTAGTTATTTTTCTTAGCTGATAAGCAACACATGGATAGTATTTGTCAGTCAAGTTTCGAAATTTTATTCGTTTGTTCAACCAATGACGCGTAATGATCATGTCTATGCACAGACATAATTGAGTGGAGCATACAAAATATGGAATAAAATTAGGATATTGCTCCATATAAATGTACACGAATTAGACGAGGCTAGTTTTATTGAGTTTAAATAATAAAAGACTATCAACAACCAAATAAAATTCAATCGTACACCACTTGATGCTGCACTATATGCAGCTATTGAAAAAATCGATATTGCTTTGAAGAGTATTCATTATACTTAAGCCCATTAATTAAATCCCGATACTGGGCCAAGACGGGCGATTTTGATAGGATAGTCTTAACAGAGTTACTAGACCATTTTGTGGCGACACGAAATACAAGTAAAGTTACTATCACAGTCATTATTTCCTTGTATTAAATGAATCGAAGAATAAACAAAAATGCTTTGGATTAGTATTGGTCAGTTTGCTTGGGTTTATAACAAGGTCCAGAGGGCATTGATCATCCTTGAAGAAGTTATTACGACTCATGCTCAATAAACAGGTAAATTAACTGACGGGTCTGACGGGTGGTGACAGGCAGTTTTGAAGCATATCATGTGATTTGACAGTTGCATCATAATCGTGTAATGTAACACTGTCCCAAGAAAACGATTCGAAAAATGATTACCTATTTTATGATTTTTCTCATGAACTTTATTACTTGCGGTTAGCAAAATATAGTTTCTGCATCGAATACATGAATACCAGTTGATTTAAACAAAAGACTACAGTAAAATCTCCAACGGCCAAGAAGGCTTACAGGGAAATGTATGACAAGAATATGAGGATATCTTCTCACCCGTGGAGATCTCCCAACTGCCAGTACTGAGGCGGATGAGGGCACCTACTATACACTCAGCTGTAAGCACCTGCTACTGGGAGAACAATCTAGCAGGAGACAGCGCGGCTCCAGTTCAGAGACATTACAAGGGTTCACGGTGCAAGGGTGGATGAGTTACCATTACAAACGAAAGCAATTGCTTGACATCGAACACCACTTGGTACTGCACTATATGCAGCTACTGAAAAAAATCGATATTTTTAATGAACTGGGCTGAAATCAGTTTTTTGCATCTGCTCAAACCACTTATGTCGTTGAAAAATCCACATGACGTTTTTTTTTAACATTATATCTGGGCGAAAAAAATTCACGCTGACGTTCGCATACTCATAGTCTAGACATTGAAAAAAATGTTTTCGCTCTGAGACGTTTTTATTTGCATAAAGATGTTATTTTACACTAGGTTTGGTTTAATTTCGTATCACAAATCATCACAGAAGCGGATTGGTC